>JAQIWH010000220.1:0-62296 GCA_034695005.1 Cryptops parisi
TAGTAGTGGGGGTTGGGGTGGGTGGGTGGATGGATGGCTGGTGGGTGGGTGGCCATCTCCGTCGGTCGCTGGTTGGCCGGTTAGGTTGTTGGGTCGGTGGCTTGGTCTGTCATCTGCAGCTCCACCTAATTACCAGGCCAGGATCCCAATATTGCCGGACACTTGGCTGCGCGAGGCTGGCTTTATTGGGGTGCAATAGCTGCCAGCAAAAAGAGGACAAGTGGCCATTAAAGGCTGTGGTCAGCGCGCCTGCCCGTAATGCCGGAGCCCGGGCGGACGGCGACCGGCAGCCAGGTATCAATTACACCCGCCGTCCAATAATAGGTGCAGAATTCCAAACGCCAACCCAGCCAGCCAACGCTGCGCGAAAAACCACTACTACTCGTCTTATATTGATTTTTGCAGCCTGCAGATCTAATCAGAGGAATTGAAGGTTGCCTCTGTCGCTGGCTGCTGCTTGCTGGGTGGTGGGTGGGTGTTGTATTGGGGGAGTTAAAAAACACCCAGACGCCACCGAACCCCTAACACACACCCTTCGGTGGGGGATGAGATTTCAACAATGTACTCATCAAATGGAACGCAGTTTTGTTTCTTCTTGTTGGTTCTCTTTTTTCCTTCTTCTCCTCTGGATTGCCTCTAGTTAATTGTCGCTTTGCGTCATTGCCGTTGTTGGGTTTTTTTCCTCCCCTTCGGTTCAAGGTGATGGCTCTGTTCAGTCCTTTGAAAACTGACTTATCCCTTTCGGTGATTTTTCTATCCAGTTGTCTGGAGGTTGGAGGCAGAAATTCGAGAATTAAAGAAGTTGGATCATTGAAATATCGTTTGTTTAAGCCGTCCTTCGTGATGGCGGTTTTTATCAGGGAACGCTAGAGTCTATCTTGTCACAGTAGACGGGAGAACTTATAATAATGAGACACTAGAGCGACATCCATGCAACGTCAACGATTTATTTATTTATAATTATTATATTTTATTAACAATCCTAGGGATCAATACAGAAAAAAATTAGAATAATTACACATTTGATTGACTGTTCTTTTAAAAATTGTTTTTTGACTCCATGGACGATTTTTTTTTTAAATCCTGATTGTGTTAGCTAAAAGTTTTGGAGTTTTACGAGCATTCGCTGCTCCCATTGGCATCTTAAGCCAAGTGGGTTTGGTGGCGAGCCGAACCGTTTTGCGTGCCAGGCGCGAAGCGTTGGTCATCTTTGTTGGACTTTAATTCGATTGAGATGATCCATTGTCAACCCAAATAGATCCGGGGGAGGAGCGAAGGTTGGCGTTCGGTCGGTTGCTAGTAAGTCGCTTTTCTTAACAGCCTGCTGGCGCGAGGAAGGCGTTGCGTGTTTGCCAGCAGATGGCCGTACGATGAGGTGATTATTACATTAACCCTTTGAAGCTAAGCATAAGCGCCGCGTGTGTCTTTGGGCAGACGGACGAATGAAGGAAATCTATAAAAGCTCGACGACGACGCCGAACATTGGCATTTTTGTAATGTCTCGAGTGAAATATCGGTTGGCGAAAAAGCTTCGGGAATAAGAAAAGAGGCAGAAAGAAGAAAAAAATCGAACGAGAGGGCCAGAAAAAGAAACGAAGAAGCTACAGCAGAAGCAGAAGAAGAACTGAAGAAGCAGTCTGGATGATTTATGCTCAGTAATCTGGCGCTTGGTTGGCGCATCTCGAACGTGTCCATCTGTTTGGGCGTTCAATCGTCGAGCGTTCCGAGTGGCTTCCTCTTTCTTCTTCTTCTTCTTCTTCTTCTTCTGCTGTTTCTTCTTCTTGCTCTCAGCCTTAACCGGCTTCTAGCTAGGGTGGTGGTAGTGGTGATGGTGATGGTGGTAGTGGTGTGTGTGTGGTAGTGGTTGTTCTTTTTCTTTTCTTTTTTCTTCCCTATTTTCTTTTTCTTTTTCTCGTTTTCTTTTCTTTCTTGTCGTCGTTCTCTTTTCATTCCCTCTCTCCCTCTCCTTTTCTTTCTTCGGTTGGAAGCACCGTCTTTTCCCGAAAACCAGCAGCGGCACCAACACCGAAATTCATTTCCCGTAATGGGCGCTTTGTTTCGCGGGCTCGCTGAGCGCAGCCACAATTTTCGGGAATCAACAGGAAGAGTGGGGTCTTTGTGCGCGTGTTCGGCAGCCATCAGGCACCCTTAATGATCCGCCCACGCCACGGCCCATTTGCCCGGGACCGCCGCTTCCACCTCATTTGAACATCCTGGCACACATGGCCGAGCCAAATTAAAATTATAAATATCGGCAATTGGGGCACACTTTCTCTGATTGAACGCGGGCCCCCGAAACGCTCGACGCCCACGCCAAATACTACACTTGTCTACTTTATTTTTTCTTCCTACTTTTTCTTCTTCTTCACTCGCCTTCTAACGCAATGAGGTTTTCCTTGTTTTGTTTCTTGTGTGTTTTTTTCCCTCTTTTTCCCATCTCTCCCCAACTTGTCGTCTTCATTCGGTCATCGACGTTCGCTTTTGTTCGTTTTTCTATTTTATCCGTAGAGTAGTGTTATTTTTTTCCGGTCGTCTTTTGTTGTTGTTTCTGTGGTCGGTAATGTTTTCTCGCGCTGCTTGCAGAGGACAGACAGACATAGTGCGCCTACTGCGAACCAAAGAGGGATGAAGTGACACAAAGAGAAACCGCAACGCCTCGACTGAATCGGATGACGATTGCTTAACGTGAGACCGACAGATCGGACCGTGGAATTTGAACCGTTGTCGGTCATTGCGATAAAATGGACAGTGGCACATGCCTTTCCATAGTTAAGAGGATGCAAATGAATTCATCCCAAAATATCGATCAATTATGTCATTATTGTCTTGAACAACTCCAATTTCTGCCACCCTAGAAAATCACGTTTGTATGCGTTACTCGTTCCCACTATTTAGCTGGTGTTTGCAGATTTTTATTTTGCGCCATTGCCAAAATGCAATCGAGATTTTTTTTTAAGCTGTATGTTGATACTCTTTCATTATTAATCTTTCATTTGGGATGGACAGCGTTTGTGTAGGCGTTGTCTTCGAGAAGGAAGCCACTGCAATGCACTCTGTGCCAATGACAGAAAAATTGCTGTCTCATGTCACTTCCTCCTCCATAAATTTTTAGGTTTTTTTTCGGCTCATCCTTTCGCTACCATGTTGTTGCTTTTTTTCTCTTGTAATCTAATTCAGGGTGTAGCCTACACGATAATGACACGCGAAAGCTTACACCATAACTTTAGTCGAAGCGTTTTCTTTCTTTCGTTTTGTTTTTATATATTATCTTTATGAAGCAGTGTAGCACGTTGATGGCTCTCATTGATGTTTCTATAGTCTTATAGACAGTAGTACATGTCGTATATTCAAATGTATAGACAAGATACTCGTTGGTGATTGTCTTTCGATAGGCTTTTGAAGTTTGTCGGTTCCAAAAAAATAATATCAACGAAAGCTGTTAGGCATCGAATTTTTTTTCCATTCAGTGGAGGGGGACATGTGGAAAAGGAGAATGATTTTATAGCGAAAAATCCATCGTGTTGGAAGCGAAGAAAAAGGAATTCCCGACACGTACGGATGTTTTCCGTGTACCGCATCGAAGTGGTGTATTATTTTATAGCTGTTTTTCCGTCGCAAAATAGGGAAATTTTCCGAAAAGTTCCGCCAATAAGCGAACAGAAAAAAGTATTCGAGCGAATCTCTTTTGGCTTCGGTTCAAGGCATTCGCTCTCTCTCTCTCTCTCTCTCTTTCTCTCTCTTCACTCGTATCTTCTTGCAGAACTAAATTATCCCACGATAACAAAACACGGATTAAAAAGAAATTTTTCTTCGGCTAATTGGAGCCTCAAAATGTCATCGGGTGTTGGACGGTCATTAAGTGACACCGGACACCCAAAAACCGTTTGATTATCGACTTTGTCGATTCTCTCTTTGGAGATCCCTAGGGGACTCGTTCGTCGTCGGTTCTTCGTGACGTTGTTGGATAATAATGACTCCGGGAAAATTGAAACGAGCGAAGAGAGAGATGGAAAAAAAAGTCGAACTGTTGGATCTGTCTCATCGTCGACAAAGATGAGTTCCATTTGTTAAATGTTAGCTTAGAATGGCCAAACATCAATACCAAACTAACGCGTTTGACGAGACATTCGTTATATTTTTTTTTTACGAATTTAATTTTAGTTTTGCTTACTTTGAATTGGCGCACGGAAATAAATTTTTCATTTTTATTTGGCAACATTAATGTAAAAAAAAAAAAAAAAAAAGGAACATCGATGAGAACAAACAATGATGGAGACTCCTACGAATCAAGTTACAATTATTCAGGGTCTACTACTAATGGAAAAGCACTTCTACGTCGAACTTCGAAAACTTGATTTTTATTCTTCATTTTTAATTTATGGGTTTCGGGTTTTGCTCATCATTTTTTATTTTTTTTTGCTTCTCCCACACCGACTTCAAAGACTACTCTTAGAGGGTAATTTTTTTTTTTGCATTCTTTCTTCTTAGGTGTATAATTTATTCATCGATGCGCTTTCAAATGGGTCAATAAGCTTATTTTCGTTTTTCATTCGACGTTTCTATCTCTTTTTTTTTCTTCTTCTTCTTCAACGACAGCGCGAGAGGCTTTTTGCTTTTTTTGGCATTTCCATTTGATGTGAAATATTAATTAAGCCCAGTAATTTTCGTTTTACGTTTTCTTTGCTTAGTTTTCTCCTTTGCTTTTTTCTTTGTGTATGATCGTGAACATCGTGTTTATTTCTCATGCATCATCAAACGCAACAAAACGAGTCGTGTTCTGTTCTTCTTCTTTTTTTTCCGTAACTTTTTCCCCCTTCATGTTTTCTTCAACCCTAGTATCGAATCATCCTTTTCATGGGACCTGTCATTAGTTTTTAGTCCGTTCATCCGCGAAGCGATTGGGGGCGGTAGAACGAGAAGAAGAAGAAGAGGTGAAGAAGGTAGAAGAGAGGTGGGCCAAAAATCAAACTTCTCAGACAGGGAGTGGAAGAAGAAGAAGAAGAAAAAAAAGCAGGAAAAGATTTTTCGAAGAAAAAAAAAATTGTTAGAAAATTGTTCCGAGTAAAATGAAAGCTGTCGATTCGCAGCTGACACGTTAACAGGTGCCCAGACGACTGTTGTATGGGGTGGAAGATTGCTTTATAGACAGGTTGGCGAGGCAGCACGATCAACGTCATTTTAGCCTATCAAATTCGGCTCGAAAATCGAGAAGTGAAATTATTGCTCGAGCCACGTTCTTTTGTTTTCTCGTGGGAATTTGGGCTTCGTCCAGTTTTTTGTTTTTTTTTCTGACTTGGCTCGCGCGTTTCTATTTTTTTTTTATTACTCCTGTCGATGTTGACCCAAACTGCCCAAAGGTCAGTTTCCTATTTTATACGCGAGTTAGTTAGCCACGGAATTGTTGTCCCGTGACACTATTTTGTTAGGGTGTGTGTGTAATGGACAATGAAGGCAATCGGTGATCGTTGTTGAAACGGAAGTTCTGTTTGTTTGGTTTTTTTGTTCTAAATTCAGTGTTGGTTTATAAACTTCTGGTTTAATGTGTTTGACACAAAGGGGTCTTCCATGTGTTTAAATATATATATAAGTTGGCTTTGGACTCGGAAACGAGTAAAGTAAATGATTTGTTTGAGAATTTTTAGTTACGATTTTGACGGGTGGGGAAAGTTGAGGAGACGGGTGAGGGATTTTTTTTTTTTACCATCTTTCGTCAAATTTTTTGGCCGGATATAAATTTCAAGACTGATGTAAAAATAAGACGGCGTTGATGGATGCGAACTTTTCTTCGTCTTAAATCTGGCTTTCTAATATTAGCTCGTTGTGATTTAACACCATCGTTTTTCAACAAAAAAATATATATATATATAAATAAATAAATAAATAAAAAAAAGAAGCCAAATACGTTAAATTATCAACGAGGCTTTGGAGATGGGCAAAGACGTGATTTATTTTTCCTTTTCTCGTAGCTCACTTTCTCTTTCCGGGCCAATTCTTAAGACAAAGTTTCATGAAACACTAGTAAAACGAGCTGACTCAACCGAGCTAATTATTTTAGTGCTCTCATTCGTCATTCGACAAGCAGACCGTTTTCCTGTTAAACTTTGTTTGTTGTTCGATTTGTGGATGGAAGTTGTTTTTCTGGTACACAGTTTATGCACGCGGCTGAAAATGTCGCGTTGTCATTTTTCTTTCTGCTAGATGACCCATTGGATGGAGGGGAGGGGGAGGGCAAATTGGTTGACTAAAAGTTGTTTTGTAAGAGTTAAGCCTCGATTCCCAAAGTGTATTAGGTCCGTAGCTAGCGAAGCGATCTTTTCGAATGGCTTTTCTTTCTTAACGTCGCAACTGATGCTGTTGTAGTGCGCTCGAGGTGAAGTCTTAAATTTTTAGGAGAATGTTAGTCGATCTTTTGAGCTCGTCGAAGAAAGTGAAGGGTTGAAAACTTGCTCATTATCGCGCGTCGTCGAAGCGTTCGTTGTTGGCTGAATTATGGTGGAAACCTTTTTAGACGATTTTAAACGCTTACACGTGGGAAGGAAAAGGTTTATTTATAGAGTAGTAACGCGTGTCTTAAGACGGCGGGCATTAGCTAATTTCCCTCGATGAAAACGTATTCGCGTTGACGTCGCCGGTTCATAGTTAAACGCGAACAGGTCGTAAACTGGAAACAACAACAATAACACAACAAGTGCAACACGATTCACCCGCAACGCGGAACGCTGTTAGGTTCGCACGCTAGACGTCGTCTTTCCGACCTTGCGACAAAAAAAAGGGTTAAAGGAAGAAGTGTGTAAGCTTCTTAGGAAGACGCTCCTCAGGCGGGTGTCTTAATGGGGAGAGTGATGAAGACGTATTCAGCCTCGACCGCGGCATGATGTAGTGACTGCGAGACGCTCTGGCAACTGTGTGTAAACTTGCCAAATCACGGCGCTCGCACGTGTGATTTAAGACATTCGTCTGCCAACAACGGAAGGAATTATCCTTTGGAGGAAGATGGAGAAGGAAGAAGAAAAAAAAGGAAGAAGAACGGGAAGAAGAAAAAAAAGGGCGTTTGGGGAGAGGAAGATGGGCGCAGGTGCTCAGCGTGGTTTACTGCGGACAGACACGAATTCGGATGGTTTATTACAACTCTAATTACAGGTCTCCTTTCTTGCCAAGCAAAGATATAAATATTTGGAGGATGCTGCGCGTTAATGAGATCGCACGTTACACTCGGAGGAGCGTCGAGTCGAACGGCGACGAATGTCCAACAACTCGAGACGAACAACAACAACTTTTCTTGGAAAACTCCTCTTGGGCAAACGACATCTTAGGTAACGATGCAACAAGTTGCCTACAGACCAAACAGGTTTAATGCCTTAGCTGTGTAGCAGTTGTTTACTACAGCTAACACAACGATGAGATGTTTACTCATTGTAATCGATACGGAAGCATTTATGTCTTACACAGAGCACATATTAAAGAGAAAATAAATTAAGTCTAAACTTAATTTAGACTTAATTTTATTCTCATTTATACATACATACCTGTACATTCATATAATATACTGTATTAACATATATTTTATTTTTATTTTATATTGCGATGCAATGGATGAAGTATACAAATACAATGAATGCAGATTTTTCCTAACAGTTATTGAGGTGTAAAAACCAAAGTTTTCTCAAGATTACAGTATATATCTCCCACGTTTATATACGTACGACACACACACACATAGCCTACGTATATACATGTATAGCCTACTTAGTTACACGCAAGTACCCGACGCAGCAACAACTTAATCCAACTCTTGTTGATCGAGCTAATGTTTTCGTACAACACCGTTAAAATGTTTACATTGTATCAAGCACGAGACGCGGCTACAATCATCGATTTTAGACTCCACCCTCTACGGGAGTGCTTTCCATTCCAACGTGGCATTGTACGCAAAGCGCCGCTTCTCTGGTTGAAAATCGGTGCTACTTCAAACAGGAATCTCACATGGACGATTTTTACGGTACATTTTCGCCGGTAGCATAGTGACCGAATGACATCGTTCAATTCGTACAGTGGAATCTCTTTCACTCAGTAGTAGCGTTTTGAAAGTCGCAATCAATAATTCACAACTGGTTGTCAACCACCAGTGGTTGATTGAACTACTTCGAGGTCAGTCCATACTGGTTTTCATAACACGATACGAGTGTATGTTTATTTTGGTACGTTACCTTTTTGTACTGTGTTGCTTTGATAATTATATTCAAATGGGTCTATAGTTACCATTGGAAAATATAATTTTACTGTACAGCTATATTTGTTTGGTCCCCAAGGACTGATTTAAAATAAATAAATAAGTTAACTGGGAAAGAGTCGTTGACTAGTGTAGTCAACATTAATTCCATGTTCTATGAGAAAAAAACGACGTTACACAGTAGTAGTCTACTGTATATCGTATAGTCAGTAGTGTTAGGGGCTTCTGTTCACAGAAGCACAAGGAAGTGACAAAACACCTAGAGAATCCTGTGTGCGTGACTCGCAAGGAAAATGACAGCAGAATAAATAGAAACTTTGGTTTACAATATTTGTTCGACAATCGATCTCACCTGATTTCTAAAAATACGAGAAGCGAAAACGATGTCCGAATCACTGGTCGATCCAATCCCTTGAGGCTTTCTCCAAAGTAAACACGAACTCCAAAATACAGTCAAATGGGTCTAGGTGTATCCTACGATAAGGGGTAATTTGATGGCAAGCTTTTGTGTGGACGATAGAAGAGTGTGTATTGGTTTGAGGGTGTCTTTTTTTTTTCGACTCGTTTCTTCGCTTTAAAACCTCGGCGTCGTTAAAGGCCGATTTTCTTCACGTCGGAAGGTCGTGCGTGTTTTCCTTCAACGTGGAGCCTGTTGCGAAGTGATGACGTCAGCGGATGCTCGCGGCAAAGCTTTCTTCGTAGATTTTTTCCCCATTCTTCGCGTCTCTTTTTTTTTCTCCTTCCCGTTGTGGGTGGAGGTTCCAGGAAAACCTCGTCTTCCTCCCCCGCACTACAATGAGTGACTCCCGCAGCTGCTGCGGCTCGGCTTGGTGCAGGTGCGCATCTGTTGCCGTCTGCCGGCCAGAAAAGGTGGAATTCCCGCTTTCATCCACTCACCGAACCACGTCTGTGAACCGTTGTGGACAATGGACCTGTTAGGAAATGGACAGGAATGCACCGCGGTGCTGGAATTTCAGTTTTTTTATTTTCTTCTTACCTTCATTACTGTATGTGCATAGCGTGTTGTCGGCACTTACCATGCGAATCCCGTTTAGAGCGGGATTCTTTTTTATTTTGATGGGTCCTAATGCAGTGGGCGTTCTTGGTGGATAAGGTGTCAGTACGTACCATAGTTAAGACAAGTAGCTGAAGCTTCATCGATACAATAGTTTTTTTAGCACTATGCATGCACAGTGATTTTATGCATGATCATGGAGGATTGTACGAAACCCCTTTACAGCAACATAAAATTCAATTTTAGATGCAATAACTCATTTCACTTATACTATGTCACTAATTGTCATTACGACAATGCGAGGTAAGATTACCATTACTCTGCGCTTCTTGCGGTGTAATCAAAGATCCGTGATGTTGTGATAAGTAAGGTCTGGGTTTAACGACGACGATTACAAAAAAGAAAGAAAATTTTTTAAACGATTTGCGTCTTGGGAAAACTCGTCACGACTTCATATCACCTTGAATTTTTTTTTCTTCTCCGTTTGGAATGTTTGAAGAGTTTACGGTTTGCTATCCACTCCGAGAAGAAGCAGGTGATTAATAAGTGGCAACTAAATGGTTAAGGCAACTACATAGCCTTAGCGTTCGAGTCGCCGTCTTAATAATACTGGTGACGGGAGTAATAATAGCTAAATGAGCTAATGAACCCTGTGCGCGTCGTGAGGAGGAGCTGGTGCACTCGACTCAACTGAAGGCTCCTGTCTTACGTAATCCCCGAGTGACTCATCCTCAATTGGTCGGTTGTTGGCACGCAAAGGGCCGAAACAGATTCCACGTCGTCGTCGTCGACTTCTTCGTCTGCTTTATTTACTCGTGCCCAGCGGCGTTTATTTTCATCACTGCCGTCACCCGTTTGAATTTCTCAGCGGGCTTTTTTGAGCCTGCGTTTAAAAGGGAATCGTCGATGAACGGTTCGATCGTAGGAATCCCACACAGGAACGACGACGCGAAGATCTTTTAACGAGATGGTCTCTTTCAAATTTTTCTATCGGCAGCGTACCTTTCTCTCGCTATCGTTTTCTTTGCACGGAGGAGAATGGATTTTTAGGGCGTCGGGGTTTTCGGTCGACAGGATGTTGCGGTCGCCAAACACACGTGTTCATCGTTGCAACGCGGTGGTGTCATCGCGAATAAAATTCAATTTTCGGAGGCCCGAGTAGACGATCGAGTCTATAAAAGCTCGGTCGATTTGTCGTTGCTCGTTTCCACGACGCGCAGATTCGCCAAAATCTTTTCGTTACGTTTCAATCCGAATACGGTGAGTTGCTGTCATTTTAAACCCACAGTGATGTGCCGTTATTGAAACATCGCTCAAATAATCTGCTGCTGCGTCGGTGGTTACCCTCGCAACGGCGATTGGATAAAGGGATTTTCTTGGACCTTGCCAACAACTGTCGCTGACACAATGGACTTTCTTGTTCAAACTCACTTAACCGAAGGTTATTTTTTTTTAACGAGTTTCTTAAGGCTGGATCAACGTTTCGCTACAAAGTTACATCGGTTAATGAACACGCACTGTTTTAGTTAACTTCAGACGGTGATAACGGTTACGTAAAGTTTTAATGTTCGCGTCATCTTTGGACGTGGTGCAAACGAACATCACGTTAAACTAAGACGGGGTAAAATTTCATGATGGCTATAGTTTTTGCACGGGGTTTCATATCGTCGATAGTCAGCTTTTTGTAGCCATTGGCGGAAGAGTTCGTTGGCTTTAAGCTCATTAAGAAGTAGCGCACGCTACTGATGTTTGTTTCTAAAATTGGCTCGCACCGCAGCATTCGTTTTCTGCCGACTGATTTTTGTACGGGGTGCAGCGAACATTTTCATCTTTTTGCTTTATTTGGCTAGGTTTTGTCATTTTCTTTCCAAGGTAGCGATGGGTTATAAGGGGTGAGAGTGAGAATGGATAGTGGGGTGCTTGTTGTTGTTGTTGTTGTTGTCATCGCTCGCACCGTTGTTAGTTGGAACGGCGGCCTCAAAATAGTCCCAATCAGCGCTTTCGTGATCGTCAGATTCGCCACCAAATATGGCATCCGTTTGTGTGGCTTTGCTTCTCGTTCACTCTTCTCTTCGGTGGTGGTAGCGGTGGAAGTAGTAATAGCAGTGGTAGAGTGTCGGTGGAAGCTCGAAGACGCTTCCTCCGAGGGTTATATTTATCCGCCAAATCGTGTTTCTGGTAATTTATTTCGAGCTCGCGATCAATCCCGAGATGCATCGATGCGAGCGCGAGCCGACGCGGATTCCTTCTCTTTCAACAGCCGATCTGAAAATTGTTACTGACCTCGCGGTGATGTTGTCAAGACGGGGGGGGAAAACTTGTCCCACTCCTACTCAACAACGCCTTTTCTTCGTCTCTAGGCTCGTTATTCTCACTTCCACCGATGATTACTAGTCCACTTTACAGGGTGAAATGAAAACCTTACCTAACGTGAGCACTTTTCTTTTAGATGTGCTCAAAAATTGAAGATGTTTAGACATTCACGAACCACGTCGATCGGATTTAGAACAAATTTGAATTGCATTTTAAATAAAAATAATTGGTTAGGGTAGAACTAAAGGTTCACTTAATCACAAATGTGACTACGCATATTCCAAAAGATTAAAAAGAAAATACTACAAAAAACTACAACTTATTATTGTTATCTCCTTTCCTCTCCTGGTGTCACATGATAATGTTAAGCCACCCTACGCCTGTTTGCAAAAAAAAAGAGGAAACTCACACTTACGCTGTTTGCAAAATAGTAATAGTAATAGTCAAACTTAGTCAAAACTTCAGGTTTTATTGATTTAAGCTTAATTTCAAAGTCACTGTTTGTGAATGAAAAGTTTTCAAGTTGTTTATTATTTTTTTTCCAAACTTTTTAAAGTTATGTTTGTGTTGTTTATAAGAAATTAAGCGCGAAACCCGAGTTACGACCCTTTGATGACGGCTGGTTACAGGATTGACCACGTGGTGTCATCGTTTATCATCGAGACGATTGCAGCCTCGATCCGCCCCCCTAATCACGATTCGTCGAATATAAAACTGTAATACGTAGTTGGGAAGATGGACCAAAGGGTTGCTTTCCATTGGGCGAAATGTATGTATATGATTTCGAGGAAGATGGACAGGAATGGCATGCTCGTGCACGCAAACAAAAATAAGGTCATAAATTTGAATGTTATTTTGTGATTATTACGGGTTGGTTGAATGTTACATAGCGACTGAATGTCCACTCGGTGTGGATTTTTTTTTGTCCTTCTTCTTAAACAACGGTCGATAGTTTTATTACGAAATAAATTATTTATCTTCATAGGCATAATGGATGCGTGCATGGACGATTCGAATTTTTATTGAAACCAGAGACGAGTTTCCAGGCTTTAAATTGTTCTTTCTCTCTCTCAGGGTTCTCAAATTTCCAAATTTAAAGTCCACTAAAGTCGAGCGAGTTGGGGGAGATAACGACAGATTTACGAAGGTAGTTTGGCCTACCAAACAAACCGACCCAAATGACTGGACATCATTTTGCATCGACTACTTTGCTTCTTAGTTGATAATTTGGGGCGACGGGTGATCGATCAAAGCGATTTGTAGGCGTATTCGAAACACTCCCTGTTGGGGGTTCTGGCTTTCGATCATTCGCGACTTGTCTCATGAATCAAATTGCAAAATACCCTATTAAATACAGTCGAATCTCGTTAAACCGCCACTCTTGGTTCTGAATAAGTGTGGCAGTTTAAAGGGGCTATGCTAAACTTTTATGCTCATATTTGAGTGATTTTTTTTTGCTAAAAATGTTTCTGCAACGTATACATTTTGTGAAGTTATATTTTATGAAGAAAATATGTACAATATCAGAAAAATATTTTTTAATACGATCGCCCCCCCCCCCTCCCATTTCTGATTATCATAAAAATGCTAACTATGACATCCCGACTGATTTTCTCGACAAGAAGACTCGGAAAATGTTTTATTATAGATTGCTAACTTGCCGTAGGATTTTTGTTTTTGAGTTTTTCCGATTTTCCTGTTTGGCTTTTCCTCGTTTTTGGCGGTTTAAACGAATGAATTTCCATACAAAGATTACTTTTGTAGCTTGAAAGGTGTGGCGGTTGGAAGACAGCGGGGTGGCGTTTTATCGCGGGATTTTAATATTTTATTTATTTTTAATATGTAAAAGTATGAGAGGAAGGTTTGTTCTGGACACTTTCGTGGATAAAGGCGGGGAATGGCGGTTTAACGAGGTTCGACTGTAAATAACCATAAAGAAATTAAATTTCTTTCAAATATATAATATCAATGAAAACTGAGAATAAACATCAAGAAGAAAACGACATTTTTCTTTTCGGTTTCATTTTTTTTTTATATCTTTTCAACTCTTGATCGGCGCTTTATTGGACGTTCAATTTGATTTTAAAGATTCAATGGAACGCATCCCCTTTGCCCCATTGATTTCTTTCATTACATCGTTGAAGGAAAGACATTTTCCTCTTCTCGCCTTTTTTTTCCCTTTCTTTAAAAAGGAGAGGGAAAAAAACTGAGGGGAAGTAGTAGTTGGAAGAGAAGAGGGTGGGGGATTTTCGAACTACGTATATGGGGTGAGCGATTTGTTCTCGGTGGCGCGTTGCGAGACGTTTTTTCGGAGGAGGACTTTCTTATTGGAAGGGCGCGTGTTACGCTTTTCATTCACGTGGTGACGCATACGTATTTGGAAATTTCCGAAAATGCCCTTGGAACAATCAAAAAGCGCCCACTTCTTGCTTCAGAAACGTGAAATTGTTCGTCCGGCTCGATTTCCTCGCCAAATTTTTTTTTCCTCCCCATCGTTTTGTGCTCCGCTTTTCATCTCCCTTTCTTTTTCCCATTCGCGTTATTTTCTCGCCTCTCTTGTTTAATGGAAGACTTTTGGCGAAACGGGACTGCGAAAGTTGAGACCATCGAACGACGAACGTCCAACCAAAAATACTTACTACTCTGCTCGAGTCGTTTAAGTCTTGAGACCAACTTTCACCGTTCAAACCTTCATTTCTATTCTTAAATGGAATTTTCAAAACTGTGTTTTTTCTTTTTGTCATTAGTATACCACTTTTTATTCTATTTTATTGGAACATTGTCTCTTCTCGAAGATGGGTATAAGACGCTGGAAGGGACTCCTGGGATCTTTGGTAATTGGGAATTGGTTTGGCTAATTGGTTTTGTTTAGCATCCCTAGGATAAAATAGCGATACCAGTCATCAACATGATTGTTTCGTCTCTTGTTTTTATTTATTTTACAGTATGTTTTCCCATCGAATAGATTTTGATTTAATAATTACGATCACTACCCCTGATGGAGTCAATAGGGATTTGTGCCATAAAATAAAAAAGACGCAAAGTCGCTTGGCAACTGTTCTCAGCCCCGAAAGGGGACAAAGATTTCATCTCAAATTAGAAATTTTTATTTTTCTAAGATCAATTTTTGTCAACAAAACACACGCTATTTAGGACTCGATCAAAGATTCTAGTTTAAGCAAGTTCGTTCAATGTGACATAGGATTTGACAGGCTAACTGTGATTTTTCCACGAGGAAGTTTGTGTTCCTACTCGTCCGATTGTCATTGTGTTGGTTTTCCCACGCTGTGCGTTTTTCTTTAGCTTTACTTTTTTTGTGTACTTGTTGTTGTTGTTGCGGTTTGTTTCTTTTCCAATGACTGCCTATTCCGCATCGACTGAGTCGTTGTTTGCCAATGTCCAATTGCAAAATCATTGTGTGGGCGTCCACTGTCCGATAGGCCTCGTGGCTCTTCCATTTCTCTATGACAACTGTTAATCAACAAACTGGACGCGAAATGGAGAACCAGCAGTCGGTTGTTGTTAATACGTTCGCGTCTATTGACGGTTCGGTGGGAAAAATTTGGTCGCCAAGATGAAGATGCGCCTAAACCGGCAATTAATGTTTTTGTTGGGCCATTTTATAGTCCTTTTTTATCGCTCGCCGTTTTGAGTCTTTTGTAACGACCGTTGGCAGATTTCGTGAGTCTCCGCTGGTTGATGTGCGTGTTGGATGGACACGATCGTGATCGTTGATAATAAAGCACTCATTGAAATCGTATTCTTTGAATATAACAGAATATATTTCGGGAGTTGGACGATAATTCGCTTTTAATTATGATGAACCGTCTCGACGCTTTTGTTGACCAACCACGCTTTCTTTCGTGTCAACGAAGATGGACGCGATAAACGAGCCTACTGACCTCTCCCGTCGAACGCAACCTATACCATAGATTTCTATGCAGACGTAGTTATTTTTTTTTTGTGTTCATATTTTTTTTCTTGTTACCTGGTCAATTTCTGTCACTGATAACACAGCTTTTCGTGCCAACGTGTCTCTTTAAGGTGGATCTAGTTATTTTTCATTATCGTTAAAACACTATCTATACTATCTATACATTGTCTATACTTACACGATGTTGCAATCATTCTGCAGTACATTGATAGATATGCGTGTTGAAATATACAAGTGTACTAGAACAACAATAATAGGTTCGGTAACGGTGCTTTAATTTATTTTCATATAATGTACTAATAAATGTTCTCTGTACTGTGGGACCAGCCCTTGTGCAGGATTTTCAAAAGGAGGGGGTGGGGGTTGACAAAGAATGTTTTCATGGTACACTATGTATAGTCACACTATATGAAGTACATGCCTAAATGTACATTGTATTAAATTACACTTTAGTGTACTTTACTACACTATGTACAGTTCTACCAAAATGTTACTAGAGGGTTGACTCCCCCTCAAATTCTCCCCTTGTATTTATTTATTTATTTATTTTTTATTTCAACAGTCTAACTGGGCCCAAAACACTATGATAGGAAATCCCATCTATTCGTATTGGACTAAATAGAAAATCAATCGGTCTTTGTCTTTTGTTGCTCGGAAGTGTGAACTTTTTGGTGGGATAATGGGGATTCTTTTAGTCAACTTGGTCCTGCCGAAGAATGCGTTTGTCGAAATGTTTCAGTAGAAAGGATGGGTCGTTGGAGGTCGAGTTCGAACGGTTAAAATGGAAGTGGGGATGGAGTGGGTGTGTGTCTCGTTGCTTTTTAGCGATTGAATGTCCTTGGCGCGTCGTTGTTTCCTGTCCATCTGAAAGGCGACGAAAGGCACTTTGAAATGGGTTTCTTCCGAAAATATCATAAATGTTTCACAAGTTGTAGATTTGTATGTTTTGCATGGCGGGGACCGCTTCGTCGTCGCGGGAGTTGGTTCGTTCGAAGCCCCTAAGAAGAAAGTGCTTTTTCTTCGAACGCGCCAACGAGAAAGAGAATGAGATACTGGCGTATTTACAGTAGCAATATGGGTCGCGTGAATGCGCTCCCACCCGCTCTTAGTCTCGGTGCTGAGAGGAAAAGGAAACAAGAAGAAGAAAAATGCGACGAGGAAGAGGCGAGGAAGAGCTCGCTGTTATAGGGGATCGGTTTCTACCACTCGGGTTCGATGGAGGGGTTGGGGGTGGGGGTGAAGAGTGACGACGACAACGACAACGACCGATGCGATCGTGTCATCGTTCGATATTGCTTTACACGATTTACTTTTCCCCCAAGTTGCTGTCTCGGCGTTGCCACGCGGCGAGATGAGAGTGGAACGGGAAGAACTCGACGTGACTCGATCTGTTTGGGGGGAAAATAGGTCGAGTTGAAGAAAAAAACGTGGAACAAGTAATAAAAAAGAAAAACAACTCACACTGGCTGTGGCAGACTTTGAAGCAAAGTTCTACAAGAAAGTTTCTTACTTCAGTCCAGTTAGACACTTGACTTTTGAGTTTTTTTATTTCATTTTATGGGTTATGTAAGACTATTAGAAGGCTAGCTAGCTGGAACCATTTACTTAATCACTCTAGGACAGCTAGCATGAAAGTTGAAAGTGGAGTTTTCGAAGCTTCCCATTCGTGTGTTCCGGTAGCTCAGATGTCAGAGCGTCTTGCCGCGAGTGCAAAAGGTTCGATCCCAGGATGGAACAAGAAATTTTTGCTTGGTTTTCTATTCAAAATTAAAACCATTAGTGGTGACAAAGCTTGAAGACTGCCAGATGTTGAAACTGAAATTAGCATTAAATCTTCATTACATCCAATTGTCATAAATATAACGTAGGCTATATCGGGTAATTGACTGGTTGCAGGTTTACAAAGTTGATGTGCTCGGATAAGTAAAGTGACACATGTGAAAACGAAATTTTTATTTATAGCTTTATGTTGACATTTCCTCTTCAGCATCGAAGTTGAAGGGTAACTAAACTTCCATACGTCTTTATATAACTAAAACACGTCAAAGATAGATACGCTAAAAAAGATGTTTTCGAATCGATTTTATCGTTGCGTCATTTAATGCCACCAACACTAAAGGTGTTAAACATCTTGTCGAGAAATGTTGGCATTGACGTTCCGAAGGTGAGCTTCGTTGACGAAGGGGGAAACGTTTTATCGACCATTATGGCGTTATAATGGCGAGTCCATCGAATCAGTTCGATCTTTTTCCATATTTTTATGGGACATTTCGAAGCGTCGTACGACGTGTCGATGGGTGCCAAGTGGTCTGGTCGTTGTCGTCGTTCTTGCAGTAGTCGTTGCAGAGTCGGTTGCCAAGTGAGTGTCGTTAGTCTTCGTCCATAGCTATTCCTTCCAACCAACTTGTAGTAGTAGGTTCTAGTAGTAACTAGCGGCAGTAGTGGTGGAATAGGCCGTTCTGTGTTTGGCTCCCTCTTCGTTCACCGCCGCCTTCGAAGGGTGTATTAGCATTCTGTTTGTTGCTCTTAATGATGGAATGAAACGAGTCCCTGGTCGGATGTAACCGAACTCGACGAACAGCGTCGACGTCCCTAACCTTCTGCCCCATTAAACTTGTCGAAAGCGAGGGTTTGTTTTCGTCTTTTCCCTTCGTGTTTCCTTCGTCTTCTTCTTTTTTATTTTTCTCCTCCTCCTCCTCCTCCTTTTCTATTTCTTCGTCGTTTTCTCCTTCAAACTCTTTTCCCCATCCCCGCTTCGGAAGGCAACGAGAAAAGAAACACGGGCTCGAACCTCGGCGCAATTCTAATCTTCCTCTCGAGCACTATAAAAAGGAATTTTTGGTTCGCTTTCAATCAAATACGATACGAAGACCCGTTGTGTGTCGCAGCTTTTCTATTTCTTCTTCTTTTCTTATTCTTTTTCGGTTTCGGCTTCTTCCTTTTCCCCCTTCACTCGCCACCCACGACGACGGATCGCTCGCGCTCTGTAGCAGATGTGTATGAAAATG
The DNA here is from genome assembly GCA_034695005.1 of Cryptops parisi. NCBI lineage: Eukaryota > Metazoa > Arthropoda > Chilopoda > Scolopendromorpha > Cryptopidae > Cryptops > Cryptops parisi. The sequence goes on from JAQIWH010000220.1 coordinate 18,501, forward strand.
GGTTCATCTTCAGGTATGGGTCATTACAATGCGGACCCGCGTACGATGGTGACAGAAAAATCTGCATGGAAGCAACCACTGTCTCGGCGCGGGGAAGAAAGACAAGCTAAAAGGATAGCATAGTAAAAGAAAAGGAGGCTCCGAAAGAAGAGGAGAAAATGGGCTTGGAAAGAGAGAGAGAGAGAGGAGAGTAGGGTCGGTGTGTGTCTCATCACCACCACCACTATCATCATCGTCGTTTTGATGATCATCTCGCGGCGACTTTAAGGATGCCCATAGAAGAGATGATGGCGAGGCTGATCGAATAAGAACCACTGGGCTCCTTGGCCTCATCGATCGATGCGATTCACAAAGTTAGCATTTACCTAAGCTTCACGTCACGTTTCAAAAGTGCATTCAACGTTTCTATTTCGAGTTACTCGATGCTCAAGAAGATGGTTTTTACTTTTAGAGCGATTTTTCTTCTTAACACCTCCAAATAACGAGCCATTCTCTATTGCAAACACTTTTGTAAGCTCAACGAGGCTGCTTTCACTATTCGCGTCGGCCACTTCTGACGCATGTTTTTGATGGTTGTCATTCTTCGCTGCCTTAGTTTGTTCGGGTGCAACTTTTGTCGCCGAGTGTTGATCCTCGACGATTGAGCTTCGAAAATAACTCGTGGTGAAGAAACTCGCTGTGACAAGCAACCTATTGCAGAAAGAATGGAATCTTGAACGGCTTCAGTCGAGGGAAACACTGGGACTCGGGCTGATTGGAACCACGTGAGCACCCTCTCGTTTTCTTTTGTAAAAACAAAAAATGGAACCCTATCCCGGCCGAAGGGTATTTATATACATCTTTCACCGGTTTAGCGGTTGGCGAGAAGTCAGACTCGCATGACGACGACGACGACGTTTCGAAGAAATAAAGGGAAGAAAAAGGAGGCGAGTGGGGGGGGGGGGTTGTTGGTTGAAGTTGTTGATTCTACTATACCTTCATCTCGTTATCCTCTTTTGCTGCCTTTGCATGCTTTTCTTCTTTGCCTTATTCTTCTTCTTCTTCTTCTTTTCCTCCCACGCTTCGTTGTGTCGCCGTTGTCGTCGTTGGCTGATCGTGTCCTCGGAGAAACATTTGCGAACAGGACGTGCGTTTTAATCTGCATTTGCTTTCTTCGCGTTGGGTTAATCAAAGCCCGCATTAATGTGTTTTTAAAACCGAGTCTATCTTAATTGTATTCACTTAGACGAAGATTAAGAAGACCTTCGGGGTTGACGTGGTAGCGCGGGTTGAAGGATGTTTTATCTCCCGCCTGCTTCTCCTTCCAACCCCACCACGACGACACTACTACTTATTTTTCCTCACTCACTCTCTTTCTCCCTCGCTTTTTCTTACTCTCTCTCTCTCTCTCTCTTTTTTACTCTTATTTCGGCTCACCCCTTCAGTCTTCGTGCCACCTTATCTGATGCACCGCACCACTTCTGCCCCGGGTTCGATTCTTCGCCATCGTAGCACGTGCTGCAACGTCACTTCTTCGACCAACGCTTCGTTTCGTAAGACCGTTAGTTTTGTGTTTTTTGTTGTTTGTTTTTTTTTATGTTGCGGTTGAGAAACGTTTTTTTTTTTTTTATGAACGATGCTAAACGTGGCTGTTTGTTTTTGTTTTTTTGTAAAGCTTTTTTTTTTTCTTTTTAAATACACACCTATTTGTTGTAAACGTGGTTGTTGTGGTGGATGCTTCTGCGGGTGAAAAATGTAAACAGGCCGTTTTTCCAGGCGGCAAGATGGGTGATGAGCGGCTGAGGTAATCCTTCGAAACCTGGCAAAGTTGGTCGATGGGGCGTAATGCACAAGTTCTCTCGTTTTGCGATGGATCATCAGATTCGGGTTGGCATCTCGCGCACCTGTCGACACGTCTGCAAAAAAAAAAAAAATAAAAGTAACAGCAAGGAGAAAAAAAAGAGAGGGGTGGGGGATCCACCCACGCGCCACCTGATAACAACAGCTTGGAGAAAAAAGTGGCCTCCCAATCTCTCGGGTTTTTTTTTCTCCTTCCAAAAGCGTTGTTGCCGAAGTCTTGTCTTCGATGCCAACCACGACTTTGACAGTGCGATGACGAAAAGTCCGATGACGAAAAAGTCCGATGACAACCCTTTCTTTTTTTTTCATCCATTCTCCTCTATTTCGGTCCGTCGCTGTAGATACCACGCGTGACAAAGATTTACTCTTAATCATCTACGTATTCGAAAGGGATATGGAATTGGGGAGGGGGGGTGAATAAAGTAAAAGTCGTTTAGAGAGAATCTCGAGTGGTTGAAATTCCATTTGGAAAATCATGATGAAGAAGGAGGAGGAGGAGGAGTGAAAAAATGGTCCTAATCAAGGGTGGAAATGGCGTCGCTGTTTCCTTGAAAAATCACGGGCGATGATCGATCGAGTCGATCGGAATAATTTGCGTGATGTTAGACGAGCGTAATTAAGGTAATAGAAGGGTTGTATCGGCGATGCGATGATCTCGTCTTCCGTTGCTAAGCTTATCTTCGTCGCGACTCCTTCGCCGTCTCCTTCTCTTTCGCTCGCGATCTTATCTCCATCGTCTTTAATTGAAATGGAAAAGGGAAGAATTTCCAACGACGAGGAAAAAATCTTTCTGTCAAAATGAAACTAGGAAGGAGCCAAAAAAAAAGCACTTCTAATCACTTCAATTTCGACCTCTTTTTTTTTCTTGTCTCTTTTATTTTTTATTTCTCGATAAAAATGGCTCTCGTGGAGGGGGCGTGTTCAGGAGGGGGTTAAGCTATACTGGGGAGGAGCATAGGGTTAATGGTAGGTGGTCGTAGACGAGAGATTTTTAGACTTAATAGCTAACCTCGATTAGAATGTTGTTTTTAATCATCGAAGAGAAGACGGGGTGACGAAGTTGGTGGTGCTATCGGCTTGAATTCCTTTTTGTTGACTCTAATTAACCTCGGAGTTTGTTTTTCGTTATTTAATGAATTTTGCCAAGTTTAATTCGTTCGATGAAGCTTTTAGTGGTGATAAATCATTCACCGTTGTCTCCGAGTCGTGGCTTTCTTCGGGGCAAATCGAGGTTCCTTCCTTCCGCAACAATAACAATAACAACCACGTGAAGAGAATCCGATGATGATGATGACGACGAATTTTCTTCTTCTTCTTCGTCTTAGATTTTCTTCTGTCTTCGAATACGCTGCCCCAACCTAAACTGCCGTCATCAAACCGTAATCATCAAGACGATTTCTTGGTCGAAATGGTACGAATTTTCGATGACCCAACTCGTTATATTAAAAAGGATTTAAACATGATCCAGATAGCCGACTGTGGGGGTTGAATAATTTTTTCACGTGTTGATAAAGAGTGAAATGAATGTTAAGCTTTCTTCGCGTCATCGACCCATTTAATGTCATTGAGAAACTGAACAAATGATTATGGCTAGATTCGACACCGAGTCGTGTTCGAAATCGCACTGTAAGCAGGCGGTGTCAGCATCTGATAAATAGTAATAGACATTTTTAAACACGGTAACTTAAAAACAGGATATATTTTTATTTTATTTTATATATTATAAATATACAGTACTCTAAGGTCTAAGCATTCCCAAGTTGGAACAATTCGACGAAACAGGAAAATACAATACAAATTCAAACAATGCAATACAATAAACAAATTGTATTGCAAATTCTCATTTCAAATTGTTTAAAAAACAAGTGTTTATTTATGTTCTACATTCATTATGTAGTTTATGTTTGATTCTTTTGGATCGTAATAAAGTAATAATAATAATAAATACAATAAATAAAACAATACAATATAATAATATATCTTGCCGGGGGTATTATTCGACAAGTGATTTTTTTGGTTTTATTCAAAAAGTCTCGTCGCAATTTTTTGGTTCTCTCTTCTTCGGGTGTCGTCGTCTTTATTTTCAGACGATAACGAAGAGACCCTCGCTTGTCAGTGGCGCTTATCCGTCTTTCTTTCTCGCTCTACTGCTATCGATTTCTCTCATGCTCGGGATCAGTTTTGCGTCATCGTCGTCCCTGATTGGCCGGAGCCGTTGTCGGCATCCTAACAATAGTCCGTTGTCTCGCCCTCCCCCTCCTTTCCTTCTCATCTTTGACCGGACGAAGCAAATATTTGTCGTTCTTCGACATCCCCCATCTTATCCATCGATGGCTTGTTTCTGAACTCGTACCACGTTGTACGTGTTGTTGATTTTGTCTTCTGTGATTGAAAGAAGTCGATGATGGATATAAGGCGTCGGCCTTGAAAAGAGACGACGAGGAGTATACTGTATATTTTCGTAGCTAGCGAGGTCATGGGTTCTTAACATTAGCATCGGCGTTGTGTGTTTGGCAGCAGCAGTGGGTGTGGTCGCCTTGTCGTCTGATGTCAACTGCACGCCTCTATTGACACACCGAGGCGTTGACGTTCTTTATTCTGCTGCTTTCCTTTTGCTAACGATATCGATGGATCACTGATCGATCGATCCGAGTTGAAGGCCCTCGCGTTTTGTTTCCTCTCTACTTCTTGTAACGAGTATCTCTCCCCCCCCCCCGCTTCCTTTTTTCTTCTCTTCTTCGCCATCTTTAAGCACTGACCTTCCTCTTTTCCGCCCATCTTTTTCCGCTTAATCCTTCGGTTACTGTCTTCATCGAGTTGGCTAATAACGCGCGAATCAGCGAATGGGAGCGAACGAGAGAGAAAGAGAGTGAGAGAGAGAAAGAGTGAGAGAGCGTGTTGCGTGGGTGGGTAGCGTTTCCTCGCCTCCGTTCGCATTTCTAGCCTGATTGATTTATCGATAGCTAATTTTGTAAATGGATTGGTTTCCAGGGCGACGCATTAAGAACGGCGGCGTCCGCTCTTTCCCCCCCTCCCCTTTTGTCCCCCCTTTTTACCCTCTACTCCCCCTCTCTCTTTTCTCTGCTACTCTTCTTCGCTTTCTACGTTTTCGGTGTTGGCTGGAGCGCCACCGCGCCTCAGTCGCGATTTTTGATTTTCATAGCGCCTGCTCGTATTGACTTATTTACCCAGAATGCATCTTGAGGCTCTCTGCAAATGACAGGAAATAGATGTGGCTGTCGAGGGGGAAAGGGTTGTGCCGAGGGAAGAAAGGGTTCGAAATGGACGACGGAAGGAAACGAACGAACCAACGAGTGGGGGTAAAAAAAAACCTGAACATGGGACACTGAAGAGGACTAAGAAGGACCTCGAGGGGGGAGGAGACGAGGGGGGAAATTGCCTCGGTTTTCCTTCTCAACAAGGTGAAGGAAGAGAGAGCGAGCAAGGCATCGACCTTATTAGTGCGTGTTGGTTGGCACGATCGAACGATCATGTTGAATTTCGTTTCCTTCGTCGACTGAGTTGAGAAATTTTGTTGCATGATCAACGAAGAAAAAGAATTTGTTTGACGATCTTTTGCTCGGCTACTGTCCGATAAAATCGACGCATTTTTTCCCCGGAGGTGATTAGAATTGATTTTGTTTGAGAGATGAATTTTTGTCAAGTATTGTTCTCAAGAGGGGGTTGATCGATAGGTAAAGCCATCGAGTGCAAAATTTCCATTAGATTCAATTGTGTTTATTTATTTATTTATTTTATTTTTGTTTACATTTTATAAAATATAGTGGAACCTCTATATTCGTCGATTCCTTTATTCTTCAAATGTGACGAATATTAGAATTCGTCACATTTATTTATTTTTTTTAAATAATTCTTCGCTATTCGTCCAAAAATCCAATGTTTGTCACCAAAGGTCACAATTAAGGTCACGAAAAGTCATTTTTTAAGAAGAACAATGTCATAAAATATTAAAAAGTATTTACTGTAAATCACGAGGAGTGCTAACAAGACTTGGGTACTAAAATTGGAGTGAATTCACAAAGTATTTTCAATTGTTTGTATATATTCGTGATATTCAATATTCGTTAGTTTTTTTGGAACGGATTAATGGCGAGTATAGAGGTTCCACTGTACAACATAAGTTAGAGTTTAAACTAGAAAGTAGGCCTATTCTTTCTCATTCTAATTTTTGCATCTACTATTTCATGTTAAATTGATCGATTCAAGACCGACTTTTGACTGACACTTTTTTCTCATCTCAATAAAATCGAAGCAATGTAAGAATTTTATATGAGAAGGGTACGAATGACAAATAGTAAAGTGAAAGAAAAAAATTTTATTACTAGATTCGTATCATCCACTGAACAAAACTAGGCGTCCGAGTTGATTCTCTTTCGGCCATGTTGGATTCATTTGGAGGAATTTGTTTGTCGGTATTGTGTCGTTGGTGGTTGCCATTTTGGTGGGATTCCGTCTAAAAGGCAGGTGCATTGGTGGAGGTAAAGGTGTCGTCAGTTCGGTGTGGGGACGTGTTAAGCCCCGGGTGGCAGACGCAAAAAGGCAGCTTGGCGATAAAAACGAATCCAAGTCGCACGCCCACGACCCATATCCCCAAATTACAATAATACACGCCATCGTCTTTTCCCTCTTGCCGATTGGTCTTTCCTGTTGTTTGGTGTTTTTTTCTTCATCCTCTTCGCGGTAAGATGGGGACCAAAAAAAAAATATAAAAGAAACCAACGATAAAACGGGCCACACAAGCCCGGCATTAAAGTCCAACATCATCTTCGTCGTCGATACTACTACTCCTCCTCCACCCGACCACCACCACCGCCACCACCTTGTCGTTGTTTTCTGCGTTCTTTTTCTTGTTTCTTTCTATATTTTTTTGTGCTTCTTCGGCGGTGTTGGGCGTCATCGCGGGCGGATGAAATTGTGCAATTATGACGCGGAAAAACCATGCCTATTGAATAAAGCCGGTTAATGGAATAGAAGGAAAACGACGCCGCCGCAATACGGACTTCCCCTATCTTTCCTCAATTTCTTACGTCGTCGCTTTCTCGCCAAGAAAACTGTTCCCCATTTTCCAACGTCTTATTATCCTTTTATGCTGTGTAGAGACCAGCGGGTAATTGATTTCAGTAGGGTTCCAGCCATACGAATTCGGACGAAGCTGATCATCATCAGTTTGAATGGTCAAGTTGAGAAAGGACACTAGTCTTAGGTTCAGATTGGATATTAGTTACCGAGAGAGAGAGAGAGAGAGAGAGAGACGAATACGGTAAGATGGGTCCTTATAGGTCGTTACGGTGAACTATAGTGGTAGAGTTAGCGATAGGGCGTGCTACGAAGTTGTATTTTCTTCGCATCGGTAGCGACGATGGTGTGTACGACGACGACGACGACGAGAAGTGAGAGTGTGGCGACAAGTGCGGGGGAGGAATGGAGGGGGGGAAGGCGGTCGAGCCACGTGACCACTTTCATTACCCCCGTTCATCGGGAGGAGGTTAGAGACCGTTTAGCGGCGTCGAACCTGTTAGCGTCACGGGGCCGAACACAATTTGGAAACGCGAGGCAGATGCATCGCATTTGTACCGAAATCGGAAAACAAATTTTGGTTGGCCAATGGCAACCGCAGACTGTTCGTTATCGCGCACCAGCCACGCGCGCAGCCACTCGGGCCATCATCGTCGTCATCATCATCATCATCATCATCGTCGTCGTCATCGTCGTCGTTGCCGCCGTCGTCCTTCCGTTACCATCATTACCATCAACGCCTCTACCCTCATCGAACTGCAGGTTGTACAGTATGTGCGTAGGGATGCCTCTATAGGTCGCCTTTCTTCTTGTGTCGTGATTCTACTCCTTCACCTTCTCTGCCTTCATTCACTACGATCCTCGCTCGTTTGTTCAGGAATATTAAACTTAGGGATGCGGCGAGACAATTAACACGATGGATGCGAACTTGTGAAATGATCATTTCAAAATAACGTTGTGTCCCCCATCCCACTAGTCCATAGGACCGTGAATTGAGTTTATCTTACTACTTCCGACAAATATATCATTGCATGAGTAAGGAACTGTATTGTTTACTTCGAGGATGTGAAATGTTAATCTCTGAATGGAAAACATAACCGATGAAATTTCAATCGTCCATAATCCATTCTTTGCACGCTTTTGTAGTGTTAAGCGTGGCTCGATGATTAGTGACCATTTATTTTTCAAATTGGTTGAAACAGCTGTTGCCTGTTTATTAACCATCAAACGACATCACCGCACGCTGCTCCATTGGTTTCTGGTTACTGTTGTAGATAATAATCATCACTTCGTTTTTCGAGCCCTTCGATAGACAAGTGTCGTACTTTTAGTGATATGTTAAAATTATTATTTTATTATGAATATTTCACATTCTGTTCGATCGATTTTTTCTCCATTTATGTTTGTTGTTTCCAGTCCAAGGGACGAAAATATTGCGATGAACAGTACACATTACTTCTTTGTAATAAAAGAAAATATTTTTTCTTAGGAAAAATATTTAAAATTTTGACACAACAAATAAGAACATTATTTTAATTAATCATTGGAATAATTGACCATTTCGGATACGTAAAGCAACTCGGGCAAATTTGACTAAATCAGATTAGTTCAAATTCTTTGATAAACTGCTACACAACCAAATACCGAATAGTTTTTTGTTATTATAACTTTTCAGTTTTGTTGTTATAACGTTTCAGTTTTGTTATGATAACTTTTCAGTTTCATTTAATGATTTAACTTTTATGTTAATATTGTTTCTGGTAATTTGGATATACTCGTTAATTTTAAATTTGTGTACATCTGTATTTATTTGATCCATTTGGATTGTGAAAACAATGTTGTTTCTTATTATTAACATCTTGGAATATTTAAAAAACAAAAGTATAATAGAATAGTCTTCCATTCTTCTTAAGGAAACGTCTTTCATTTGTAAAAATGTTTTATTAAAATAAATATTCTATTCATTTCAAAAAATTGTTAATTTGAATCGATTTCAGGTAATTTAATCTTAAGTAGTTTATTTATTTATTCCATTGATTTTATTGATTTCGTGTGCGATCCAAAGGGACAATATATTTACAAAATGCAGAAAGTCAGTCTTGAATTTGCAACCCTCTACGAAAATAAAATCGAATACATATCCTTTAAAAATAAAAATATGTTTCTTTATTTTTATTTTTATTTTCACGCTCTTTACTTGGATCAAAAAGATACAAAGCCGCTTAAATTAAGCCTTATAAGATTTATTTATTTTATTTATTTCATTTAAAAGATTTGCACCCACAGGGGGTTAAAAAAATAAAATGCAAATAAAATAAAAATAAAATAAAATAAAATAAAAACAGACAATTACACATACAAACATGAAATCAATAACTAAATAGCATTTACAAAAATTTTTTGCACAATCAAGTTAATGACAAGGATATTTTTTTAAACATAAGAAGTTATTTGTTCATTTATTTTATTAATGTTACATCCCGTGGGGACAAAAGTTATTCTAATTTTCATAGAAACAAAAGGTGATACAAGATCGAGAGTTAATGAAACACATGCAAGGTAAACAAATTATTTGTTTTTATTTATGCTGTAATGTTATTTTGTAAGGTTTATTTAGTACCGAGTAAATAAAAAATCAATTATGAGCGATATATGTGAAATTTATAGTTTGTGATTCACGCGTAATCACATTGATCACAACGGACTGTGTGTTGCTAGGAAGCCCAACCACCGGCGGAGCTTTTAGCGCTCGACGTAACTCACCAGTCGCTATGCACTAGGTTCTCTTTTGCAAACAATTTTTTTTTTAAAACAAACTTTTTTCGTCATCGTATCGTTGGCTTTCCTTTCAACTTTAAAATCCACCCCCCCCCCTCCTGTGTCTAGGTTGCTCTGTGTCGAGTCCTCGGGATTCATCACGGTGAACATAGTCGTTGGTTCGTTTGCCCCCTTTTCCTCCTTCGCCTCGGTGTGATCCGATAGCTTCTCCACCATTCTCATTTGCATATTATTTCTTTTTCGCGATCCGTAGAAATAGGCATTAAGAGGTGCGACGACGCCCTCTCGCGAGCACGCGCTGTCGGTCCACTGTTACTCTTTATTCGTTGGTTCGATACGTACGTGACGAAGAGGGAAGGGAGATGGAGGAGGGGAGGGGAAAGGTGAAGGCGAAAACGCGATCGAAGAAGTGGCAATGGCGAAGCGATGGTCAACCCTTTCGTTCGAAAGGTGAACGTAAGAGAAGAAACGGTTAAATCATTACCATTATGATCATCGTGACTCGTGTGGATAACGAGTTTCTTCGCATGGGTTTTAATATTTTTTTTAACGTTTTTTGATTCCAGATTAAATTCAAATATTCAACGCTTATTAAACTATATTCTACAAAAAAATATTCATTGTTCGAAGAGTGAACCGAATTGTATGATAGCAAGAAAACAATGGGGTGGTTCATTTAAAACTTTTTTTTCGTGGCTCTTATTTGGATCAAACACAATACATACATGGTTATATGAACCATGCACTATGCTTAATACTACATACTGAATGTATTTGAATTAAGTTTATTGATATCATCTCAGTGAGATTTGAGACAACCCCCCCCCTGCAACGGTCCACTTCAAAACAAAACAGCCTCAACAAAATTCTCACAAAATATGTATTACTTATGTCTAATTTTTGTAAAATTGTTTTTATAATTTATTGTTTGCTGTTTATCGTTCATGATTCTTTTATTTGTCCCAGTTTTTTTGCATGTAATGTCCCTACGGGATGCAGTCAAGTAAAAGTAATTAAAAACAAATAAATAAAATTTCTACAGTACGGTAAATTTCTACAGTTGAAGAAAAAATTTAAAATACCAAACAGACATCATGTGATTTTTCCCAAAATTTATAAATTCTTCTTTATGTTGATGGATGGAATGAAATTCATTACAATACACATTACACAAACAAACACAGTAATTTCTTAATTTACGCAGTCTTCATTAACGCGAATTTACTTTTAACACGATTCACAAATTTTTAAATTTCAAATAAGCTCTACATACTTCATCTCTCTATGGAAATACGTGTGAATAATAGTTATATCATTTTTTTGTTATCAGTAATGTCTGATATTGATGTATACTTATTTTGAAACAAACTTTATTTAAAATGTTTCTACCCCAGTAACACTCTTTTCTTAGCTCTTTTTACACTTTCCATTTACGCGCTATTTTCATGGAATCGATTACTCGCGTAAATGGAAGAAATATTGTATATTGACCTTGACGGAATGTCACCTGATCACCTGTTTCGTCATATCATCGCATGGCTCAATTATTTCTTTTACAAAATGGATTTAAAAAAGTTGATTCTTAAGACGTAAAAAAAAATAAAATAGGCGAGGTTAGGCCATTTTGAGTTGGACTCGCTCCAATCATATCGTTTTAATCGTTAAGCTGTAAAATCGAACAATGTTGTTGAAACTTATTGTTTTCTACCACGGTTGTCGTTCATCGACAAGGTGTTTGTGCGAAGGAGACAAAATTCGCTAAACGTCGTTGTGTTTTAAGACGATAAAGCTAAAGACGAAAACGAAGGACGTGGGGGCAGGCTCTGGTCGCCTTTGCATTGGATCGTTATCGACGACGATGCCATCTCGCTGCAGCGGCCTTAATCAAGGCGCAATATTTTTGCACTCGTCCATCGCGATCAATAGTTGCAGCAGCTCCTTTGTGGTCTTCATCGGCGAGTGTCTTTCTATCTCTTTCTTTGCTGATGGCTCCTCCATGCACAGCCGTTCGTATTTCATCCTCCAATTGTCTTCGTTCGACGTCCTAATCGAACTGCTGCTTCCCCCCTTCCCCTTTTCTCTTTCGAAGTAGAACCCCTAACCTCCTCTTCTTCCTCCTCCCGTTAACTACACCTTCTTCCCGACATCTTCCTCTTCCTCCAACGTGTTTGTCGTATTAATGGACGGTTGAATGTTTAAATGCAACCCCGTTGGCGCAATGATTTCTGAATCGTAAGGGGGGGGGGTTCTTAGTTATTATAGGAGAGAAAACGATGGTCTTCGTGACTATTTGTTCTCGGCTTGCATTTTTCAAAAAGCGTTTAATTGAATCGGCGTAAGGAAAAAGGTCACTTCACCAAAGATGGCTTTTCGCCGGAAAAGGCCGAAGGGTGTTGGAAACGCGTGATTTTTTAATGGTCGACGAAAAAGATTCAATTCGTCCTTCAACGGTCAAGGTACGAAACGGGTAGAAAAATCGTTCTTGGGTCGGATTAAGTTTAGCTTAATAGCCATGAGACTTCACGTTCATTTCACACCCATAAATGTAAACAGTAGATATTTATCAAGTTAGCTACCCATATTTTCCCACTTTTATGAATTAACATCCGGAATTTTTTAACCTTTTTTATTTAATTTACTCTGAGGTCGAAGTTGTTCAACATCTTTTTTTTTTTGTGCTTTTGTATTTTGTTACGTTTCCGGTAACCCACAGAGCTGAAATTTTGAACCTAGGCTGGGGTCGTGGAACATATCAAATTTAGACGGATCAACGTCCAGTTGATTCTGAAATTTTCTCACACGAAGGATCAGTTTTTTCTTGAAAAATATTTACTGACGATATACCTACATTTCAAGCTACCACACATTGCTGTACACATAGAAAAATACTTTTTTCTTATATATAGCCTACTTATAGTGTACTGCCTCATTACATGAACAGCACAAAATCAAGAGTATGAAGCCGAATCCATCCAAATATACATTTAATATATTTCACTAAAAAAATACATTTCCACATGTTTGTTTCAGTAATGACGAGGTTGTAAATTAATTAATTGTTTACGACGACTACATAAGCTGAATGAAGGTTGTTGTATTTTTTAGGGTAAAGATTTTATGGTTTAGGCATTGGAGCAGATCGCTCATCTCCAGTCGTCAGATAAAAGAAATCGATAGGAAATGTTGGCTTCGTGTGTTCATCTTATTTTAGTATTGATTTTTATCATAAGCATTCAACTCGCGCACCCCAGTTTAATTTCTCTTGTCCATCCGATATTGCCTCGATCCAAGTGTCGAACGTCAACCAACTCGACGACAACAACAACAACTTAACCATAGAGTCCTCATCTCACCGAGTAAGTCGCACGATGCTCCAGTTTTGAAACGAGGAAATTTCACACGGCGGAAATTAGTTAGCTGTCGTCGTAATGTCAAGGTTACGCGAGTGAGGTGGCCGATTGGCTACCAAGTATTGGGCAGTCGGCGTTTATCCAGCGTGTATTGCTGTCTCGTTCGGCTACATCTTCTTGCTCGTTCTACTCGTCATCACCATCTTATCTGTATCGAACTCTGATGCGCTCTTCGTCTTTAGGAAATTAATTCAGAAATTCCTGGCTGCTGCTGCTGCTGCTGCTACTGCTCGCATTGCCTGATGCGGCAGAGATTGGCGTAACGCCGACGACGCTCTTGTACGACGTCGGCGCCCTCTGTCGCAACGATGCTCCTCGTTCGTCGTAGCGAGTGCCATCCGACGCTTCAGTAAGTCGTATTAAAATAATTTGGAAGAGCGTTCGAAACGGGGGAGGAAGAAGAAGAAAAATTTTGGGGGAAAAAAGATTGGGCGAAGTCGAATGAGAAGAAAAACTTTCAAATCACCGGCAAAGCGCCGAGTCAAATTTTCGGATTTCTGCCTCGTCAATGTCGTGTCGCTTTAGAGTAAACATTATTATTGCGGTTTAATTGTCGTCGACATTCCGCCGCCCTCCCCTCCTTTTCTTCTCCCCCCCCCCCTTCTCTCTTTCCGCCGACGTCGCCGTCACTTTCGTATCGCGTCACCGACTGATTCGTCTCAATTAACGACACAAAATCCACGTTATCTCTCTTTTTGGGAGTGACGTTTTCGGATCACCCTGTAGACACGGTCAACGTCTATCGGATCGGTGTAATAAATAGGGAGTTGGGTTGTTTTTTTTTTCAGCCGACACTTCTTTCTAAACAAAGAAATTTGACAGTGTTCACGTCTTACCACTTCTGATGCTTTAATAGTCATGCTGAATTGACTTGTTAAGGAAACTTGACTAAAACTTACGTAATTATAGTCGGACATTATTTTAATACTGGAGATACATAAGCTAATCTTAGCAATGGTTTATAATCGAGTGTGGCTAACTCCTAACTTCAGGAAACACGTTTATTTAAAAGTAGTTCTTTAATCAATAAGGTCTATAGCTGATTTATTTTGTTGGGTGATGTGCAATTCAAGGGCTCCGGGCAAGATAGTGATAAGCCACAATTTTTTATGAGAGCTATTTTTTCTAATGAAAAACTTTATAACATCTTATACTGATCAACTGTTTTTGCCCCCATTTTTATGGAAAATCGTAAATAGTAAAGTAATTAGCTGGGAAACGGGACTGAGGGACAGTTTGATGTAATAATGTCATTTTTGGAAGAAGTGTAGTTTATCATTATTTTGTCCGGACTCATTGAATTCATGAAATTTAGTTGGAAACTGGTGTTTTTTGAACCTTAAACCTACAAGCCTTAGTTAATGTTAGCTAAATGTTAACTTAGTCTTGTTTATTTTAGTTAATTTCTGGTGTTTATTTTCGGTGCCAACTCCATTTGTATAAGCTACTTTGTCAAGATGGGCGTCTTGTATTCCATGTACATGTACTGTATGTATTGTTTGCTAGATTTTTATCATCAACCTTCTTGACACCGTGCAGTGGGACCTTTTTCGACGCTTTTGAGACGAGAGGGAATTCAGTCTTGGAATGATTGTCTTTATAGAAATCTCATTTCACTTTTTCTTTCATTTTTCCTCCCCTACCCCGTCCCATCAAGCTGGAAATGTTTTGAGCGGAAGTTGATCATTGGCGGATCTGATAGGACAGCGGAGATAGCGGACGACCGAGTTGGGTGGGTGTTGATGTGGCGCTGTCGTGCGGTGGAAAAAAGTTTTTACCCTCCCTAGAGACGTCAACCCGATCGCGAGGGGTGCGGGCCAGTTTTTCGTCGGGTTTCCCGCGAGGTGGCGCCAAATCCCAGTCAAGGAGGAAAAAAGGCGAAAAAGTGTCGCGAATGCCCCGTTTGCGGTGACAGATTCGAAATTGGAAAGGGAGTTTATCGGGCCTCTTTGGTCGATGATGGGTCGGCGTTGCGTGGCGTGGTGTGACGTCACGGCTTAGCCATCGGTTGTCGCGCGTCAAAACACGCCAGTCGATTTCCATCTTTTGATATCGTCGTCACTCCCCTCGACGGAAGGCGAATAATCTATACACGCTCATCGATTTCTCCGTCCATCCGACTGGATATACATTTTAAAATCAACCGCTCACTTTTTTTTTTCATCTTTTGAGTTGTTTTTTTTTATGGAGCAAACGCGATGGTAAAAGTCGATTTTCTTTTCAAAAGAAGATAAAATCATTTTGGGTATATGAAGCTCCCGATCGATGAGTTTGTGGAGCGGTTATTTTCTTTACACGGTGGCCTTCATAACGTGGATGCTAAAAAATATATATATACAAAAGGAAACAACTTAAGACTAACCCAGGTAGTGATCGAACGTCCAATCACGATCGATTCGATTTCCGCGCGATAAAGTGGCATCCGACGAAAGTGTCCGGTTCATGACGGGACACGACCACGCCCTCTCGACACGATATCACGTGATCTCTTGGTGGATCACGAAATTCACATACGTGGGTCTCATCCTCTTAAACACTCCATCTGTTTGAGCCATTTTTCCTCCTTAATAGTTTGTGAGTTATTTTTCAGTATCGATCGGTCATAGTTTTTTTTCGGTATTTTTTTTCGGAAAGCTAATTTTTTTTTTATGGTTGCTCGAAGTTGCTCGCAGGGAGACGACGCTGTACCTTTTTAAGTTTATTATTATTATTTTTTTTTTGGTAGGTAAACTTATTTGCGAACACGTTAGATTTTCCTTTTCACCGAATCAGTCGAGAACCCACCTTTGAATGGAAATGGAAAAAAAATAATATAGAAAAAGCTAAATTTCTTCACCTGCGGTGGAAACGGGGCGCGAACAGAAGCGAACAGGGTGTGGTTTTACTGATTCTCAGTTTAATTCTTTTTGACATGCAAATCCTTTTCCCCCTTTTTTTTATATATATATATCCTTTTTTTCCACTTCTCTTTACGCCTTCGCCATTTTTTTTTTCAATTTGCGGCGGTTTTATTTTTTATTTTTGGCAATTTCTTCCCAACTCGACGGTATTGGATCCAGTCGATTCCTCGGTGTCGAAGAAACTTCCTTTTTTTTTTAGGCCACCCCCACGTCTCTGTTGGCCCACGTGGCGAGGTGACGAGGAAGAGAATGTCACCTGACCTCGTGGTTCGGAGGGTGGCAAACGTGGGTTTGTGGGGGATGAAGCGAATTTGGCGACCCGAGTAAAGAAAGGGGGAGGGCTTTCACTCTCCCGGGAGCCTCGAGGAAGGGGGCAGAAGAAGAAGAAAAAAAAGGGGGGGCGAAGAAGAAAATTTGAATATTTCCACGTTCGAGATTGACTTTCCTCGGTCGGTTGGGTTAGGGAAAAAAAATTTTTTTTGCCGCTTTTCGTCGGTTGTTCTTTTTACAGTTTTTGTTCACTCCCTTTTCTTTTCTCACTTTTTTTTTTCTTCACTTTTGGCTTCTCCCGATTTCTCTTCACGACCAGAGAACGACGCCGAGTCCCGAAATATGAAAGGGGGGGAAGAAAAAAAAGAAACGTAGTGAAAGTGAGAGAGAAAGATTTGGGAAGGGATCGCAAATTAGAAACCGTTCTCGGTACAAGGTGTAAAAGCGAAGATACGCTTTTTCTCCAATTTCTTCGTCCGTTGTAATCTCGTTGTTGGCGCCGTCGAATATACCTCGTCGGTAATAAAAGATAAAGTCGAATGGATCGACGAAACGGGAGCAACGAAAAAGAGAAGAAAAGAAAAACCACGTAGAAGACGAAGAAGGAAAAAACAAGGGGAGGGCATCCGAGCGAAAAACCGAATTGAGACGGAAGCGTCGGAATAAATAAGATAGCTTTCTGCCATCAAGATGGCCCACCCAAATACCTGCTCCACGGACTAAATTTTTCTTTCTCCAAATGACATTTAAATGATCTTATGCGGAACGAGGAGTAAATTCTTTTTTTTTTTAAATTTGATTTGTGATTTTAGGGCTGTCCACTTTGTTCTTTGATGTATCTAAAATCAGTCGTTGGTTCTCAACAATTCAAAATATCATCCTTTGCAATATATATTTTCTCATTCACTAACTCGCTAGGTTTCCGTTTAATTTTCATTATGGAGTAATCTTCCTTTTTATATCCGAAAAATATCCACGGACTGTCATGCTAGTAAATGTACCTGTAGCTGTTCTTATTTTAGAAATCATCTTTTTAAACACTGATCACAGGCATAGCTCGATTTTCGTTTTTTCGCTCTTTCGTCACCTATAAAGTTATACAAAATTTCCAAAAGTTATTTATTTTTATTGAATTTATTTGTCTATTTTTGTTTGTTTAAGTGTTGCACATATTCGCAAGTGTTATGCAGTTATTCACGTGTTTTCATAGCTCTAGTGCATTTGCAAGCTAAATAAAGCCAATGCTTTAGACTTTGATTTTTGATTTTCATTATTGGGGTCGATCTGACCAATATTATTATTATTTATTGACACAGTCCTTAAGAATCAAAATACACCACAAGACGGACAAACACTTATCAAGGAGTTTAAATCGAAAATAAATGATTATCAAAACAGGTCAATAATTCAACACGATATGTTCAAACAAAATGTTATCAAAATTCTAGTATGATTTTTGACATTTTTTTTAAAAAATGACACTCAAATAGAGTAAGGGGTATACCCCTTACCCTTTACCCCTTATCTTATCTTTTTATTGTTTTAGATCATGAGTTAAATGCTTTTAATTAATTGAGCTTGTAACACTTTTTAAATGTTTCAACTTGTTTCATTGGTTTCGTTTGTTGGTGACGAAAAATTTTAGAAGAAAAATCCCAACCTATGAAAGAGCAATATACAAACCGATATATATTTCGGTATTTTTCACAATGTTTATAGTGTGTTTTGGGTTTCTAAAAAAATGTAGTGATTGCATAATCAGAAAAACTTCACATAAGGAAAAATAATAATTTGAGAACTACTTATCGTTAGACCATGACACTGCTACTGTGGAGTGTCATGGATGAAAAAACTTTAGGTCCGACGCTAGAACCCTGACTAATATGGAGAATTCTGACTTAATACGGTACACGATAACGAAAGTTAACTTCGACGTTATATATCCTATTCCGAGGTTGATTTATACAAAAGTTTGTTTTTAACGATGGACTGTGGAAATGAAAGGTTTCAGTGTTCTTCTTCACTCGAGGTGTCCCAAGCTCGAGCGTGGGTGGGATGATCGTGATTAGCAAGCCTCGGTGGGTGGCATCGAAAGGGTTATCTGCTAACCTACGCAAGTCTCGCGGATAAAAACGACGACCAAAAGCAATAGGAATTAAGTTTTCACCTTATCTACAAACAAAGTCAACCGTCGGTCTCATCAGCGCCGGCGGCGGTACAACAACAACCACTTTGATTTTTTTCTTCTTATATCTTTGTTGTTGTTTTTTTTCTCGTTCTTCTTCTTCTTCTTCTTCGTGATTTTCTTCTACTTGTCGCTCGGTTTACGAATACTTTTTCTATTTAAACGAAGAAATTAGCATCGATAACCTGGGACGATGCCGTAGAATAATAACGACTCGGCTTTCTACTTCGGTGATAGTTAGATCTCTTTATTTCTTCCTTCTGTTTTTTTTAGGGGGGGGGAGGGTTCATTATCATTATTCCATTGGCGGGTTCTCTCCTGTAATTTTTTTTCGACCCCCTCACCATCTGATACCGAGAAGCATTGTTCGCGACCCGATTGTTGGGTTTAATTTCGCAAAACAAAAACATTCATCATCCACCATTAAACGACGTTCATTATCGGCTCTTTTATCCTCTTTTCCACGCGTCGTTCTTCTTCTTCTTGTTTTTTTGTTTTTTTTGTTGCTTTTGAAACATCATCAGGATTGGAATTCGGAGACACTAAAGTCCAATTTAATTTGATTTTTTTTTCTATCGTATTCCAAAAAAAAATAAATAAATGGATCGTGTTCATCGAGAGCGTGATCAAGATGTCACTTGAAATGGAACCTGGCTTTAAATTAGCAGTGACTCAGAGATTGTTTTTGGGTTGAACATTTGAATTTTTGTTCACACGAGAATAGGTTGGTTATTATGAATAAGTTTCAAAAATTATATTTTAATATATAGTATTTCTAATAGTGACTAAATTCACTTCTTAAGTTGCATATTTTCTATATACAGTATTTGAAAAATGAAGGGCTTGGTGTAAAAGGGTGTTGAGTAGCATTTTTGCAATTTCGAGGAAAACGCGTTTAAAGATCTGAACTTGCATTGCTGTGTATGGGCTATTTCACACTTTTTGCATTATTTATTTATTTATTTATTATTATGCATCCCGGACAAGGGACAAAATTAAAAACGAGTACAAAATTGAGATTAAACACTTAAAAAAAAAAAACGGATCAAAAGTTATTACTATGTGATACATATTTAAAAATGTGACTTTTGAAATGGGAACAACTGTTGGTACAATTGCGAGAATGACAGGTGGAAATTTTGCGGATGGGAAAAGGAAGATTATTCCAAAGAGGGAAAGTATTGTAAGGAAATCTACTGAGTATTAATATCTATTATAATATCTATTGATATCTTTGCACGTGTTGTTTTGCTCATACTTACGCGCTAACAAGGTAGAAATACACCTAACTCAGTCGAAAGTGCTTCTGGGTCATTTTTTGAGAAAAATCTTACTCAACACCCTTTTACACAAGGCCTTTCAAATGATTCATACTAACTAAAAGCTAGAAATCTTGAGATTCGTTGTTGGCATTGGGAGGAGGAGTTTGTTTTGTTACCGGTCTCCTGGAGGATTGGAAATTTCAAGGGAAGTCGTCAGTAGAGCGAGTGAGGGCTGCGAAGTAACACGTTTTGTTGGACTCTTTTCATCGAGTCCGCTTGTGAAACCAGTGTTTCCAGTAGCATCAACATTACAGACTCATGTGGTGTTGAGGAGAAAAGGTGGAGTAGCGGTGGGGGTTGGTGAAAGTGGAAAGTCAGGATGTGAACACAAAATTGGTGAAGAGTGGTGCACCGTTGTGTGTAACAGTGGGCTATCATCCTAGAAGCTGACGAGAGCAATCAATGACTGTTTTGTCGATACAAACGATGGCAAGTTTCACTGTACAAACCAACTGAGATAGTCGGGCATAAACTGGACGATACTGGGGTAAGAAAACGATTTCCTTGTTTTACTCTCCGAGAAAAGGTTAAGTGTATTGTATGATCATCGATTCATTGAAAATGAAATTTGTTTCTTTTAAAAAGCATTTGATCTCGTAGAATCGGTATTGAGTTGGTTTTTTTGTCAATATACTTTAAGAATTCCGTAGGAACACATAGACAAGATGTCGAGTATGGTGGTCTATCAGGTAACTAAATTTTTGTGTGGTAATTTCAAAGTTTTTTCCCTGCAAAGGAAGAAAAATCTGGAAATAGCCGCACGGTTTATGGTTACCTGATAATTAACCTGAATGTTTTAAAAGTCTACCGTAATACAACATCTCATAGTTTCCCGTACAGCCCATTTATAATATGGAATGAATTACCATTTAGAATACTTAAAATTTCAATAATATGTACTAATGCTACATGTAATAATGTTGATTTGCGCGAAAAAAAACTACATCACATACACAGAATTTAAAACAAAAAACACTAAAAAAAACTGTTTAAAAACCTACACTAAAGATTCAGAGATCCAACTATATACAAATGAAAGGACACGAGGGTACAGTTTGAACACATATCCAACATGTGTATTCTTTGGATTAGTTACTCATAGTATTATTAAAACAAAATGTACAATCAAGTGTAGTTTTTTTACATCAATATTTAATAAATCACGTATGATTCAGGGATATACAAACTCTTTAATTGAATTTTTGTACTTTTATCTTCACTGTTTTGTTCTCAATGGACGTAAAATAAGAAGTATGTTTTAGAAGTTATCGTATAAGCTTGTAGAAGTGGAGTACTGCTGTACTTGTAGAGTTGGTGGTGGTAGATGTGCTAATCAGTAGAAGTACTTTAGCTGTGGTGAACGTATGGGTCAACGGTTGACCTCAATTGAAGTGAAAACCCGTTAGGCACTTATTTAAGCTGTGGTAAGAAGCCTAACTAAAGGCGCATTGAGTCTCGAACACGGGAAGGTGAAAGTGACAAAACAAGGTGGGAGTTGATTGTCGTTGTCGAAGATTTCTTCCTGGTTCCGGGTAGTTCGGGAAGGCGCTTGATTCCCGACAAAAAGCGTACCGTCGTAAGGTTTAACGAGGCGTGGGCGGTGGTGGCGGAGAGGAAGTCGACGTTGCCTCCGACCGCATCGCCAAAAAGCAGAACTAAAGGAATTAAACGCGCGCAGCCACCGAGGCAACGTCTTCGGTCTTGGGATGATGGGCGGATAATGAAGCGTTGCTTTGCCTCGCGTGGCGTAAGAAGACGAAGACGACGACGACAACGGTGCGGGGGCGTTGGTAGAGAGCACGGATGATCCCATTTCGACTTCGAGGTGAAAGAGAGAAATAAAGGGGGACGGGGAAAAACGGGGAGGGGGGGGAGTCGAACCGCAACGGTGGCACACGCGTCATCCGCAGCTCGCGAACGCTAATACAATTAACTCCCCCGCCGCACGCGACAAACAAGCGCGCTTTCGGAAGCGACGACGTCTCTCGTTCGCCACCCACGCGCGTGCTCGTGTGCGAGAGTCTCGGTGGATGGTCCCCCTTCGGAGACGTGGGAAGCTAAAAAAAAAAAAGGTCGTGGCAGTGGGACAGGAAATATACTCCCACCAAGAGTGATCCTTGTGAATGTTGGGAGGGGAGGGGAGTGGAAGAGTAACTCGTGAAAGGGCTCTTGTACTCGAGTTGTTGGCTTTGTAGCTGTCGTCTTCCGGGTTGAGTGGTGGTAGACGACGAATAGGACGATGTGGGTTAGCGTGTGAAGTTGCGTGAATTGAGTTGAGGCGTTACGGACATATTAGGTTGAAAGTGGGTTTTTTTTTTGTGTATTTTGTTTGTTTGTTTTTTGTAAACTCCACACTCCGATTTTTGTTTTTGTTTTTTTGTAAAGCACACTGGCCTTGCCTTCATAAATTAACTGTGTAGATTGTAAGATTTTCGATCGTCTTTTGTAGCTATGTTTGATGTTCTTTGTCGATTGTATATTGTACAATGAATCTTCACCTTGACCGAGTTAATTAAATAAAATAAACTTTTATTATTAAAGCGTTGAATAAGCGCGATGGTAGTTGATGGATAGGATTGTGGCGTATAGGATTTGATAGGGAGTAGACAGGATTGAAAAATTAACTAAGAAAAATTGTCAACTATGGAAAGCAAGTTTTATTTTCTATGATCCTGTATTATATCTATACTGGTCAGTTCGACCGCACCAATAAAAATAAAAATAAAATAATAAAAAAACGAACGATCAAAGAATGGACAATCGTTGGTGTCCTACCAATGAGACAAAAATAGAATTTGTTGAACAATGTCCCCAAGAGTGAACAATCGAAAAATTGGACAATCGGCGTCTTACCAACGAGACCAAAACCGATTCGTACTCTGAAATATTAAGTACGAAACACGAGTTGATTATTTTTTAGTTGGATTGGTTTCTCCCCTTTATCCTTATATATATATATATTTTTTTTCCCGAAGCTGCGTAGCTCACTTCACGATCAGTGCGAAGGATTTTCTTTAAAAAATAATAATCGCTTGGATGGATGATTCCAGATGCTCCGTTTTTCTTTTTCTACTTTTCTCTTTCTCTTTATTTCTGCTGGAAAGAGTGAAAACCAAACCGAATGAGCTTGGAAAATCATCTCGTTCGATCGGGTTCTCTTTCTCTTTCTCTCTCTCTCTGTTTCTCTCTCCATTTGCATTTTGATTCTTGCGGGGAAACACGCCCCCATCGGAATTCGATGGAAAATCGATGAAACTGTTTCAGAAATTCACAATCCATAAATCCGGTCGAATTTTCAACGGGAGAATAAACGAAAACGGGTTGAAGCTGAAAGAGAGAAAAAGAGGGGGGAGAAATTAGAATAGGGAGAAGAGAGCTTGGATAGAAGCGAAGAAATCGATCCATCGACGAGGGCGCTACTGCTGCTGCTGCTGCTGCTGCTGTTTCTGCTATTTCTGCTGCTTCTGCAATTGCTGCTACGACTAGCTAGTTGCTAGTATAGACAGACGAAAAGAAATCGCTATCGATCTTCCGATTTCTTTATACTCGGCTCGTTCTTCGACCACCGATGATGAGGGTTATCCACGTGCCTTTTCCAAGAAGGTTTTTTTTTTGGGGACTAAACTCGAGACCACCGCGAATAGGGAGGGTATCCCTTTAATGTCCCATCAAAATATCTTCTTACACGTTTCGTGAATTTAGCAACATCGGTGAAAAAAGAAGAGAGGAATGGTTTGAAAGCGAATTCGGAGTGCTAAGAAGGGAACGTCGATTTAAAGGCGATGAACTGGTGGATCGAAGTTTTAACGGTGATGAACGACTCACCTAGGCGATGACATCACGCGACCAATAATGGATGGCTGTCATTGGAAATTTTTTGTTGTTATAGCTTGCAAAAGACTGTTTTTGACGTGACGTGATCTTTTCCGATACCGCCGATTAAATATTTCACGATAAGTCGGACAGTTGACGGTGACGGTTGTTATTGTTATCGTTGATGTGTCCCCGATCAACACATCCTACAAAAGACCAGTGATGCGTATACAAAACTGTATACCTAAAAGCAAAGGAAGAAATCAATGGCTCAATGAGCCAATTCGATTGCGTGGATTACTCACTCACTCACGTTCGGCGAGAAGCCTATTGACAATAAGTTGACACGAGGTCGATGGGCTGGCTAAGTTTCCACTCACGTGATCATCAGCTTTGTCTGCAACTGTAGGTGTAGATGGATACAAAGAGACCAACATTTCACTTAGTCGATGGATTTTCTCGTGTTAATAAGTAGGTGCATCGTGTCACCTGCGACTGGACGCCCGAAGAATGACATGCATGTGAAATGTTATTTTGATTTGTCTTTGTTTTTGTCGGATTTTGTTATTTGCATTTGTTGATTGAAAAAATGCATCCAGTGCCAATCGTTGGCGTGGTTATTTTGATCGACTGCAAAGACTCGTCGATGTCCCATTTTTTCTCGTTTGGCGTCATTGGAATTTTTTTTTGTCGCTTCACCATTTCGAATGCGCTTCAGATAAAGCGCATCATGAATAATTGAACGAGTTTGGAAATATATATATTTTTTTTTGAGGAATCATTGTTGCATTTTTTTTTTATCATTTAAGAAATAAATAAATGGTTTGTAGATATTAACATAAAACTCATCTCACGCTCGAAATTAGAAATCTCTACGAGTTAAACTTTGTGATCTTTTTATATGTTTTATATTAGCTTCACTTGTGAGTGACTTTGTGAGTGAGCTAAAAATTGCACGTATACTGGCATCTAGACGTTTATGATATATATTCTGTATAGTTCAATGTACCAAAAACGCATAAAACGAGATCCGCATAAGTTCTTTGCATTAATAAAAAATCACATATATCGCATATATAAATAAATCAATCTAAAATTGCAGAAATTAAAAATACAATGACTCAAAACACGCATAAATCAAATATCGAATTACTCAACGCTCGCATAAATTTAAATTCGCATCAATCAAAACATGCAGAAATCAAAAAACAAATTTTTGCATGATGTACATACTGTACAATGTATAACTATTTGACAGTAGGTTATAAAAAAACACAATTTAAACACAATTTTTAATGCACTTGTTTTTAAAGATGATCTGTGATTTGAAATTACGAGATGTCTGTTGATGCACTCTTTCAAAACTTGGAATGTCTCTCTCGCCCTTGTAGTTGGTTATGGGGCGATTTTTTTTTGGACGGTGCCGCGAAAGTTTGGAGTTTGATTTCTTCGAAATGATACACGGTTGCGTTTTCCTCAACGAGCTATTCATCATCCCGCAACGGAAATAGAAAGGGCGCGGAGTGTTAAGCTGATTTTTACGAGTTGACACTGGCATCGGTGCAAAATCATTTCGATAAAATTAGGCGAATCGTCGACGCCTCCTTCGCTACACTTTGGTGGTTGCCTTTTCCACTGTTTCTGTATCGCGATGACACAGACGGTGGTGCAACGAGACCTTCTTATCATCATCGTCGTCGACGATGCGCCGCCATTTTTTTTCCTCACTCTTTTCGTAGGTGGTAGTAGTAGTAGTACCCCTCTTCTATTTCTATCTGCCTTTTATTGCCTATTTACTCCTCGTCCTCAGCGGGAAAAAAATGTATATGAAAAAAAAATAAACGCGTCAAAGAAGCTTCCTTATCCGCGAGGAATGGCGCCTGTAAAAAATGCCCTTATCAAATTATAAATATTACATTTAAAAATTACAGACGTATAAACGTCAGCTTTTATGCCCTAGTTTATGGCTCCGAAATTGAAACATAAATAACGTTACTCTATGCAGCGCTTGGCTCTTGCTTCGGCCGTAGATACTAGGTGGCGTTGGCGTCAGGTGGTGGTGAAGGGGGAGGGGGCAAACCGGAAGCCAGATAGGCGGGGGTGGCGACAAGGTAGACGAGATAGGGACTGAGGCGACGGTGGTGACGACTACACTTACCTCGTAGTACTAGTCCTATCACTCCCACCTACTTAGACGTAACAACGGGGTCAAATTTCTTTCGATTTTCGTCCCCCTCCCCTTTCTTTTTTTTTATTTTCTCTTTCGTCGAGTCGTTATTCGTTCGGAAGGTGTCAAAGCGCATTACGATTGGTCGACACGGGGTTGACATTACGGTTCGAGACGGAAACCCGCGACGACATCTCGATCGAATCTTATTTTCGTGTAGCCGCCCACGTCATTTCGCTTCGACTTTTTCGGTTGCCGAAAGTGATCGTAACATTGACCAATCGGTTGTCTCGATTTAACCTAACATGGGACCTTGTCGTTGGTTGGTTTACAACATGGAAAACGTGTTTCGTGAAAAGGACTGATGGGAATGATCATGTCAACATTTTTTGTGTGTATGTATCCGATGACGAGTTTAATCCTTTCGTTTATTATACGGTTAGATAAGAGTTGCAACTCCATCATTAGACTGGTTGACTTTGGCGAACAACATTGGGTTTCTGCCGAGGAATGTTTAGATTAGTCGAAAATAACGTCCTCCTTTAAATCTCTTGGTATAATCTTTACTCAGGTATTTATCCCAATGGGATGTGACATTGGAAAATATACAAACAAATAAATTAAATAAATAAATCTAAAGTAGTATGCAACTAGAGATCCGCCTAGTCACAAATGTGATTACCTACATTCCAAAAAACTAAAAAGAAAATACTACTGTACAATTAATTCATAATTGCTCTTATCTCTTATCCCCTCCTGGTGTCACGTTGTTGAGCTCGCCTGCTTGCGGGAAAAAAAGAGCGAACCCTTTTACGTTGTAGCAAAATAGTAATGGTAGATGTAACGGAGTAGGCTCCTTTTGTATTGTACAGTAAATCATTTAATTTGCAAGTTTTTGTGTGTGTACGAGCGTATGTGTGTTTCCGTCACTCCTAAACGGAATGTTGTAGTCTAGAGATACGACATTAGTACACAACGTTCTGATTCGAATTCATAGGTCGATGCAACTATTTCAACTGTCAACGTCGTGTCAATGCCGAGATATGGACATTTGAAGTCAAACATTTTGTCATTTTTTATTTAATTATTTATAATTCTACGTCCCATTGAGACAAAATGAAACAAAATACATGATGAGAATGAAACATAATAGAGTACAATACAATAGGAAAGGTGTGTTTGACACTGTTTTTCACTTTTGTCAAAAAATAAACAAACAAACGAAACTGAATATAAAACTAATCATTGAGTAGTTATGTGGATGACAGGAAACAGTTACGATGTTTTGAATCTATCGTTTCGAACATCCTGCAAAAACCATTATATTGTTTTAACCCGTTTCCACGGTATCAAAAAAAATAATAATAAATCCACATGATTCACGACTAGTTATAAATATGTTGTAGTAGTAAAAGTCGCAACAAGAGTCAAACTGATCATTTTGCATTATTAAGTTGTTTTTTTTTATATATATTTTAGTTGCCAAGTAACGCGAATGGATGCATTTGTCATTCGATAAAGTTGAACACTATCGGTTAGAGTTTTTTATTGGCTTATAGATATCGAGTTAGAATAGCTCATTTGAACTTGTTTCTTTTTTCTCTTTCTCTCTCTTTCTCCCGTTCTCTCGATGCGAATCTTCTCCATTTCATTTGAATATCTTTTTCTTACTTTTTTGTTTTCACGGTTTCAATCTCTTTCGTGTTTTCCAATTTTCAACTTGGCAGCTTTCTTTTTTATTTTTATTTTTATTCTACTTTTTTACTTTGACTTCGGTAACCATTTCCATCGTTCGGGAGTGGTAGCGGGTTGACATTTTTTTTCCTTAGTTTGTTTTTGTCTCGTATACAATGATTTCACACGTATACTTGTATCGTTCCATATGGAGGAAAAGGGGGGGGGTGAAAAAATTGTTGTTTTTTTTTTCTTTATTTTCCCCTCACTTTTTTTTTTCTCGAACAATGATTTCAGCACGTGATGATGCCCCCTCTTCTTCTTTTTTTCTTCTCTATCGGAAGGTGGTTGGATATCGAGTAGTAGTTGTGCCTTACGAATACGAGTAGTAAGCTTTGATAGTGCATTCATTCTACTTCTCTCTTTTCTTTTTCGCTTCATCTTTCCATTTCTCTCTCTTTCTTCGTCTTCGTCGTCGTCTTCTTCTTCTTCTTCTTCTTTTGACCGAGTTTTTGGAAGGCCCGTGTTCCGTTATTAAATTTTCACTTGGAATAAGAGGATTAGGAGAGGAGCGCGCGATCGCGTTGCAAGTGGTTTACCTTGCATACATGTGGCAGAATTATGCAAATTGAGTGTAATTTTCGAGGAGCACATAAATTATTGATCCGAATTATTTTAGAAATAAAAAGGATCGCGTTCTCTTCGCTTGGTTTTTCTTCCTGACGTGATAGAAACGGTGTTGGTAGGAAGACGAGTAGGTGGAGGTGGAGGAAAAGGAGATTTGAACGACTCGCCATCGACCGACGAGTTGAGGATGGGTGTTATCGTTTTCCTCGATGGAAATGGCGAAGGTAGCCAAAATGCCAACTTGACATACCCCCCCCCCCCTATCTCCCACCTTTTTCTTTTTCGCTAGGATTTGCGAGGCGAGCTCCCAATTTGTTGACATTGCGATTCGCCAACCCTTTTATGGACTAGATACGAGAGAGGTCGATGCGTTTTGTCATTCCGAGTGACGCCTGACTGACAAATGACGTGTGATCGACGGCTGTTTGATGAACGGATTAGTGAAACTTTTCAATCGACTTAAATCAATCGAATAATAGCGAACCTTTTAAATGACATATTGGAGGAACCTATGAGATGGTGACATATACTGTATATATGAAAAAAAATTCTATTATTTTTAAATATACAGTATTTTTTCATGATATGAAAATTTTTACCATCCTATTGTAACTTTGCTACCTTTTACTTGTTTTATTGTTGTGGTTTGTTTTTTATTAAACAGTCAACAGAGACCAAAAGGGTACAAAATCGGACAAAAATAAATACATATAAATGCAAAAAATTGCATTATTTTTGCAATTATGCAAAAAATTGCAATTATTGTATTTATTGATTTATTTATTGATTCGATGTACGTAATTTTTGGTCTTTGACGACTGTAATAAATAGAATTATGATTTCTAAAGTCTAAAATTTCTTAATCTTGGAATAATTTTGGTGATGGGTGAAAATTGATTATTTTTTAAAATTTATTGGAAAGCTATTAAAGAGACTGTCGTCACGTGGTGGAAGTTGAAAGCAACAGGTCGTACATGGGTGGGCGTTCGACGCCCCCGCAGCCTTACTCACCCTTGAGTGGCGAAGGCTCGGGAGTCGGTTGTCATGACAACGCGTGGGTGTCTCGAGTGCGAAGGGAAAAAACTGCTCTTTATCCTTTGCTGTTTGAGCAAAGTACTGCCCAGTTTTTTACAAATATTAACTTTCGTGTCAGTAAAGGATCGAGCAAAGACACTTAGTTACACACGTATCTTTAAGAAAATGACTCTTAGTTTTATTTTTTAATAATAATTACTTTTTTTCTTCTTCTTCAAAGTTTTTCACGTCACAGTATCAAAGATATAGAAAAAGGGCTAAATCGAATCTTTCCACCAAAAAGTTACACTTTATTTTTTCATTTTTTTCACTTAGTATATTTCTTCGCCTCCGAATTAAAGCAGTAATTAAATTTGCTTTTAAAAAGAGAAGAGGAAAAAAAAATCACAAAAGCTGCAAATGAACAAATAGCTTAGCCCTACCCCTGCTTTCTGATGAAGGAATTTCTCGTTAATGGTAATTCCATTTTTTTCTCTCTCTCTCTCTCTCTCTCTTTCTCTTCGTTTTGCCTGCAGCGCGGGGGGCGTGCGGGTGAAAGCACCTGAGAGAAAAGACGAACAGAGAAAGGGTCTCAATTACACCTGAGACAATTAACTTTTTCGCTGCTCATCGTTTTTCTTCTCCGCGCAGTTCGACGAGTTTTCTCCATCGAGTTTCGGAAGAGCAGGAAAAGGATAAAACCAGACATTCATTTCGAAGCATGGCGCGAGACGATTCACCAACCTCGATTAAACACCCTTTCTTCAGTTATCGAATTGTTGTTGTTGTTTAATATATTTTTTTAATGTTTTTGTTGTTGGTAATCGAACGATTACCAACTCGTTCGTTTTTAATCATTTAGTCGTTAAAAGGTTTTCTA
This sequence comes from Cryptops parisi, assembly GCA_034695005.1. NCBI lineage: Eukaryota > Metazoa > Arthropoda > Chilopoda > Scolopendromorpha > Cryptopidae > Cryptops > Cryptops parisi. Next base: position 48,417 of record JAQIWH010000220.1, read on the forward strand.
TCGTAGGTGAGGGAGTGATTGAAACCGTGGAATTCAACGATTGAAAGCTTGGCCAGAATAACGTTACAAGCGCCAAAAATTTAATATTATTATGGAAAACCGTGCCTCATGCGTGGGTCTAGCTACTGCCGCCAACGAACAAACTCTAACCTACCTAAAACATACTTTTATCACTTTGATATTGGTCACCTAATATATGACGATCAATGTGTTGTTGAATACTTTTTTTGCCATTTTTACTCGAAACTATGAATTGACTCATGCAACGTTATTCTGGGCAAGCTTGCAATTGACGATTGCTATATCATAGATGAGGCGACGATTGCTAGGTGGAAGATGTGTGTAAGAACAAGAAGCCGAATCCTTTACGAGGTCGCGTTTTTCTTTTCGATTTCGATCGAATTGGGAGGTTTTGATGGTGGCAAGATGTTCTCCTTTTCTCTCTCTCTCTCTCTTTCTTTTCTTCACTGTTTGGTAGGGGTAGATGGTGTAAGGAGGGTGGGCAAAGAGTGGTGGGGAGGAAGGGGGGGGGGGAGCTTGTACTTCCCCTCGGATGGCCCGGCCAGCAGCATAAGTTTATAGATTAGAATAACACCAGTGGGGTCCATTATCCGAGTTATAATGAAATTCTCGACGGAGGAAAGCGGCTTAATTAGATACTTTGTTCTTTGATGCACTGGAATTCGGCGCACACCGAAAGGAGTCGCCTTTTATGTTCCACCAGAGACCCCTTCCGGTTGCGCATGCGCGCTCGCGACTCGCCCTCCTGTAACAGATTGGAGGCAATTTTCTAAATGCATTTTTGTCATAGCTCCTCCTCCACCTCTTTCTTCTTCTTCTTGTTCTTCTTCTACTCCTTCCTCCTCTTCTTCCCTTTTGTCTCTTATTTTTTGTTCCCCTTCCATTTTCGACTGTTTCGAAACACCATCCAACGCCGAGCTTTCTTAAGGTTCTATACAAGCGAAACATCGACTTCGGCGACGATTGATGAGTCGGTGATTCACTTTTAAACCCAACCATTCGCTTCGTTTCGCAAGAAAAAAACTAAATGATGATAATGATGTTAGTGTATAAACTATTCAATTTTTATATTGATCTAGGAAGACCACTGAACAATCCAACCGAATTTCTATTTTCAAAGAGGCATCATGATGATTTCCTCGAATTAATCGTGTAAACTTTTAAACTATTGCGTTCTTATTGGAATCGCTTTTCTAATGGCCTCCTGGCATACTCGGTTTATGATTAGGCAATTCGAACAATTTGTGGACAAACTGTGACTTCAGCTTCTTGCCCAACCAATAAAGCACTTAGGGTTCAGAATAACCAAACATTTAGAGAACAACCAAACATCTATGGTTTAGAATAATTATATTTTTTGTTTATCTTTTTATGTCAATCTTGTTTTATTGGACCCTTCATTGTATTCGCTCTATTTTGTGACTACTGTGTTGAATAATAATTTTATGTCTGTTTAATGTTTAATAATAATTTGTTATCATAATAATTTTCATGCTTTAAGTTCAATTTATTGTAATTTCTGTTTTGACTTTATGGGTCGTCATATTGAACAATAAACAATACCAAGAACAAAATGGTTGGTAAGAAGCTGACGTTACAGTTGTCCATGAACTGCTTGAATTGCCACACCATAAATTGCGTGTGTCAGGCAGCGGCTTTAAGACAATGTAAATAACAGTATCCACCAATTTTTACAGCAGCACGAGCTTTTCAGTTTATCGATTTAAGCGTTACGATGACACTTTTAAAAATCAGCTTGTTTGTTGAGTGAATGGTGTGGATGAATCAAGTTAGTGTGGTATTGGATGTCTATGGTCGTATCACAATTTTCAAAGTAAACAGTTTGTTGATGTTTCTCGTCAGGTTGGATTGATTGCAATTGGATTGATTGTTGAACATCAGTAGTTCGAAATTTATTTTTTTACAAAGATGTGTTTCGGTTAAATAATGTTTTTTGCGAACTAATAGGGTGTTCAACTAGAAAACAAATTTTTTTTCCCGTCAACTAACACTGTAAATTTACTTTCTCCCCCCCCCCCCTCCACTAATAACTAAATAGCCATTACGTATGATATTCTCTTCCTTCGAATGACTCCAAGTGGAAGTTGTTGCGTAACGACCCGCTTGGTAAGTTTTCTCGTTAACTGAGCCTTGTAAGCAAAGACCGCGCCTTATCTGCTATTGAAGGCAGCGGCTTTTAATTCTTAGATCGCTGTTACCATTATTTATTAAAACGTAATTAGCATTAAACCAGCGACGCTCGTTCGATCGCTCCGCCCATTATCGTTAACCCTTTTCTCCCCTCGCGGAGGGTGTTGGGGAGGGGGGAGTTAGTTTTCGTTCGCCTCGCCGTTCCGTTGCTCTTCTTCATCTTGTACAGGGTGTCTTTTTCTCTTTCGTCTTCCGCTTCTTCTTCTTGCCTCTTGCTTTACTCTTCTCGTTCATTCTTCGCATAGTTTTCTTCGCGTATCTTGATGGATGTTTACTCAATGCAGGGGCGGTGACGGAGGCATTTGGCGAAGGAGCCTTCAACAGTTTGGGGCGATAAGGAGCCCATCGGTTCCCCAATGCACTTCATTAGTCGACGACGAGTTGTTTGCATTATTGACCAACGCGTTTCTCTCCCAAAGCACGAGATAATTAATAAACAGTCAGAAAGTTATTAGCGCGTGCCATCTTGCACTCACACTCTCCCCCCCTTCTTCTATCTTTTCGCTGATTTTTTTTTTTAACTTTTCGGTTTCGTCGGATCTTTTCTCCTTAATATTACTCATTGAAACGGAAACCAAGATGGGAAATTTCTTCGTTCCCCACGATGAACTCGATTACCAATGCGTGTACTTTATACCATTATCTTTGGCAGCCTCTTAGTGAAACTAGGATAATTTATTCCATTTCTTCGGTCTTGAAAGTCGCCTTTTTACTATTATCTTCGTGGGGGTTAGATTACTAAGGTATTTAAAAATGTTGTTGCACCATTATGAATCTTATAGTTGAACTTCAATTAATGCGTTGCGGAAAAGTTTTTTTTTATTTAAAGAGTTATGCGGTCCAAAGAACCAGAGTGCCGGTACAAACAAAGAGAAAAAACAGTAAACATACACAGGTTTAAAAAGACAAAACATGAACATACACAGATTATAAAATGTGCCAACAGACTGGAATCAAATTTTTCATATCCAATTTGAAATTACAATGTTCTCATATGTTCCACGTTTTCTTTTAACATGTCCACAGTGTTTGGCCAGGTAGTTGGGGAGCGCTGTTGGGCGCCCGACCACGTGATAGTATCTCAAAGTTGACGACACCGACTTGAATATCCTTCTATCGCATTAGCATTGCTTTCAAAAAGTTGCGTTTTTTTTTATATACATATAAATCCCAGTGAGTGGATAGGTATACTCAGGGTCTCTGTCTCGCGCGTGACTAAAGTTCGAATGGTGAACAGATCACTCCTTTTGGCCCCATCTTCCTTCATCTTCGATCGGTCGGTGTCTTTTCATCTTCAGCCTCATGATGTAACTCGTCTCTTTATTTTATTTATTTTTTTGCACCCGCCAGTGCAAGGTGAACACGATCGCAACCTTATTTTTTCGTCTTCTTCTTTCTTCGTCTACTTCTTTCTTTACTCCATGCTGGTATTTGGTAGGATTTTTTCCTCGTGTTTTCTTCTTTATTATTTTTTTGATGCCCCAAGGAAAGGCCAGTGGGGCGATCTCGACCGTTTCCAGCCGACTCATCCTTCTCGTTGTACCGTTGGCTGGTTCGTCTCCTATAGTGTTTACTCGTCGACGACGCCTCAGGCTAAGCTTTTTGCCAGGGCTCGAGGGGGAAATGTACCAGCGAGGTGATCCCAACTGACCTTGGAAGATGAAGAAGAAGAAGTTGGTGTTTGCATCTGACCTAAAAGAACACCCGCTGCGTCATCCACCGGGTCGGGAAGATTCCTTCTCGGTCACTGCTGAGCAGTCTTTGTACTGTAATTCACACGTAATGGACATTACTAAAGCCTTCGATACAATCACTCGCAACTTAATACCAAAATGCTCAGGGGGAGGGAGAGATGCCGAAAAATAATACACCACGATTTTGTTTTTCATTTTTATTCACTTTTTAATAATTTCTTGAATTTTTTTAATCCTTTTTAATGGATTAATCAACATTGGAATGATGAGAATTTTTTTTTTCGATGAAAGGATCGAGTACAATCATGACACACTGGTAGTGTGTCATGAGACGTTGTGACGACGTGCTTTTGTTGGAAATGGTGGACTTTGTTATTTTGTGGGTCAATCGTCGCTGCAGAATGCTTTCATTGGAGTTGACGTACAGTATTTAACGTGTAGTCTGATGGAGTGTAACTAACCTACTCTGTGGAGGGTTTCTCTTTTTCCCTGACCCATCGATCCGTTAAACAAACCGTCCGCGTTTATTTTACAAATGGTTATCGATCTTGATAATGCGAGCGAAGGAGTGAGAGAACAATTGGATGGGCCAACTGGGATCCCCAAATTGGAGGGAAAAGAAAACACTAACCCTTTCCGTCACCGAATTTTGGTAAATGTCAACCATTTCCTACAATTAGGAAACATTAGAGTGCGGTCGAGTCATTTATTATTTTTTAATATTAAATTTTATTTGACGCGTCCGAAGGATAAAACCAATACGTTTAAACATAAAAATAACACCCGACTGCAAATTCCAATATCTGTAATAATTTGACGAACCGTGGAATTCCATCATCATAGACTCGAAGTCGCTCTTTTCGTTTTTGAAATTTGATTTGATTTATTATTTATTCAGGACTTTATCTCGCATAAAAAGACGAGCGCGTGTATTATCGTCATTAAACTCTAAAAAGCCGATATAGAATTTCAAAAATATGATAAATATATATCAACTAGTTCTGTCCAATTCAATACGTCACCATTTATAAGTACTGTATTGATTAATCCAATCAGTCGCAACGTGCAATAGAAATCCAATGTCCTACACTAAAGTACACTTTAGTGTACTTTAATACACTATGTATATTCACATTTTGTACATACTAAAGTACATAGTGTACTAAAGTACACTTTTAGTGTACTTTAGTACACTATGTACAGAAATTTTAAGTTTAATAGGGGGGGGGGTAAACTCCCAAAAAACCCTCCTTTGTACACGGCCCTGAAAGCACGTGTTAGTAGTGCAATTTAGTTCTCGTCTAAAAAACAAAATAAAGGATGGGTCTAATTTTTTTGCTGTAGTTTTTAAGTCTTTTCGTGACTATGGGTATCCTGCTTTTTTAATCATTGGACGGATATTCAAGAAGTTCATGATAGGGTAGGTTCATCATCATTAACTTTATTGACAGATGGGAATGCGCGATCTTCGAACCATGCTTCAACAACCAGCAAAAAAAAAGTAACTGTTTATCAATAAAAAAATATATATATATAAATAAAAAAGTATTTTCACTGCTGCGGTGTTCGAATCATAGATATTCATTTCGACTCACAACTGTCTGTCGAATTTGAAAAGAAAATAGGCAACTAGTGGCTATTACTTTTTTCACTCAATTCTTCCGTTAGAATATTCTCTTGCAGTTGAGTATAGCCCATCTCGATGGAGGATATTTATTATTATTTTTTTGTATTATATTTTTTTTTGCGCGTGGAAATCAATCCAATTATCGTGTCGCTTTAGGTGAAATGGACTCGGAAACACCTGGCTGTGGTGAATTTGATTGTGCGATTCCGTTTCCTCCGTCGCCGTTCGATCCCCTCGCCTCGCATCACCTGCTTCGCTTCGACATGGCGACAACTCCCATTTGGGAATATTAATGAGTCTCATCCTCTTGATGAGAAATAGCGACACGAAGGAGCCGTTGCATCTTCCACCTTCTTGTTGTTTTTTTTTTTTCGGTTACCTCACTTAACGGTTCTGTCTGGTTTTGTTTTCTTTTAATATTTCTTTTCTCTTCTGGTTTGCTTCTTCTTCTCCCCTCTCTCTGTTTTGTCGTTGTCAACGTCTAGACGTAACGAACGAGCATCCATTTTGTATCAATGATTTGGTAGTTTCTTACGCTTTCTATATATAAATATATATATATTTATATTTTTGGTTTCCTCTGTGTTGAGAAACTCACGTGGCTCTGGTTCGATGGCGATCGATCGGTGTTAAGGGTAAAGGAGAAGAGTCTTGTCTTCTCTCCACCATCTCTTCCTGCTATTACCACGACGACTACCTGGTCCTGCGACGATTCTTTTCGCTCGATTACTCTTGTGAGGGACTTGTTCGTTCGCGGATCCGCTTTCTTGGCGCTCTGAATTATTGAAGAAGTGGGAACAGCCTCGCTGCCGTGGTAATCAGATTCTGTTAGGCTTCCCGATTCGGGATCCATTCCTGAAGTTAGAAGCTGCTGCTGTTGCGTCTCTCTCGTTCGTTCGTTTCTCCTGTTTTCTTTCCATCTTCTTCGTTCGTTTCGCCTTTTCCCTCAGCAGATGTTTTCTCGATGTTCGTCGGTTATTGAGTGATCGACTCGGGACGCCGACGATCATCATTTTTCACAGCTTTTCTTCCCGTTTTTTTTTACTCATTTTTTCCCCTCTTTTGCCTGCTTGACGATCAATGCGTTGCCATTAGTCTTTTTTTTATATCATCTAAGGAAAAATGGATTGAAATTAATTGAAATGCGTGATGAATTTATATTAAAAAATAAAAAAGAAGAAGAGAAATTAGAACTTGCTAAATCGGTGTCAGAGTTAACACCATCTGATGTTCACTCCATCACCATTTCTTTTCTTGGTTTGAAGTTTAGTCCAAGAGAAGAAACGTCTATCTTTCTTTGGTCGTTATGTATTTTGGCTTGTTTTTTTTTTTTATCATGCTTCACGTGCAAACTGGATGACTACCATGGATTTCAGTCGTTTATTGTTTGCAGTTCGTTCGCCTTTGGTCGTTTCTTTCGATTTTTATTTTTTATTCTTTCTTGTTTCTTTTATATCATTCGATGCGTGAGTCAGCGCCGTTGAACCGAATTCGAACGAGCCTTTTCATCCATCGATAAAAGTGGTCAAATGAAAGAAAAAGAAGGGAAAAGAATGCCTCACTTTATAAATAATAGGCTAATTGGGTTTTGACGTTGTGTGTGTATGTGTGTGTGAAATGCGTTTTCTGCTTTAATGGATCTTTTTGATTTTTTCCTCTTCTCACGTTATCCGTAAGATCGATCGGACGTCGAAAATTACCACGAAAGGTCGAGTAGAACGTAATCGCTGAAAATTAGAATCAAGGCCTATCTTTTCGATGGTCGTAGTGCCATTCTTTCGTAGTTTTGTAGAGAAATGAAAGGAAAAGGGTATATAGGAAGAATGGAACAAAGAGGTCAGATGGGGTACTTATCCGGATAAGAAAAAGAGCTGGTCTTTGGTGGACCATTGACACTAGGGATCTTGCACGAATAACAACAAGCTAATTTTGTCAAGATTAAATGTGTCAACTACTTTGGGGCGAAAAAATTTTGTATTCTGTAGTAGGTGACGAATTAAGATACAATGACTTACGAAGCGTAACTATCAGATGTTTGCCGAAAGTTTTTGTTTTTTTTCTGTTGACGTCATTTCTCGATCAACATGGCTTTTTAGTGAGAAAAAAATTGCTGTTTTCGTCATTTAGTTGTGTAGTGAAAATTAACAAAAAATGAAAGAAGTATATTTTTTTCCCGTTACTATACGTCTCATTAAGACAAAGTATTACTTAAGAATAAAGGAGAATTAATTATAGTAAATTACATTGGTGCATGCGATATATACTGTAGCAAATTCTTCTTCAAATCGTTTTTCAGAATCGTTGTATATTTAAATGGAATTTTTCGAATAGCAAATGGAAGATTAATCTTTGAACTTTTATAACGATGATACTAATGTGCAGCTATAAAATGCCATGTGATTGAATTGAAATATCAACGTTAATTCCGTTTGTCAGAAAAAATAATAGTTTTTTTCAAAGATGAGGCTAAGTATTTTAAATGTACAATTGTAAATATGTTTTTATGTTTGAAATGCTGATCGAGGAGTGGCATTTGCCTTTTTGACCGCAGGGTGTGGTAACGGGAAAGTGACATTCACAACGTGGGACGTGATTAGTTAACCAAGAGTAAAAATATACGAAGGTTAAAATTTAACGAGTTTTATTACAATTCAGTTATTCATTTTTTTATTATTTGTATACTTACGTCCCACTGGGACAAGATACAAAGCATAATCGAGAATTTCATGTCTTGACAGTTACAAAAGCACTAATTTGTAGTTATTTATTTTATTTTAAAACGATACCAAAGCGTTAATGATTACAAAAGGTAATAAGGGTAACAAATCAATCTGATAAATTAATATGTTTGAATAACAATGAATTGAATTTTTTGTTAGTAACATTGCTATGCTACGCGGTGACGTTGAATATCACGAGTAGTGTCAGAAATGAGCTATTGGTAAGCTACAAAAAATGGACAGGATTTTGGGTTATTTTGAGGTGCAGAGAAGATTTCATGGATTCTGTGACATTGGATTAATTGAAGAGCCTGGTGTGAAAGCGTGTTAAGTAACATTTTTGTCAAAAATGACCTATAAGCATATCGAATGTGCTAGGCGCAATTCTACCTTTCTGACTGACGCATAATTTTGAGCAAAACAATATTGTGCAAAGATATTGGTGCAAGAAGTGTGAAGTAGCCCATAGACAACAAAGCAAGTTTAGATCTATAAACCCTTTTCATTTGAAATTGTAAGAATGTTACTTAACACCCTTTTACACCAGGCCCTTCAATTGATAAACGGATAGGAGTCTGCGAACTTTCATGAAATTTGTCATTGATTGATATCTATTGGGGTTAAACAAAATTCTAAGAATGCGGTTATATGTTTGTTTGTAGACAGCGTATTTTATTTGTTTTTATTTTTTTATATATCGTATATACATCCCAGAAAAAAGGGACAAAAATTACAATGAAAAAAATAATCACTGTACACCAAACAAATAAAGTGTGCTTAACTAGTTTGTGTTTTTGAATGGTAACAAGTGAATGTGCAGGAGTTAGATTTGCAATTAAATGTAATGGATCCGAAGATATACAAGTAGTATTCAGCTTTACGAGCTATCCTAACGACAATGTCAGGTTTGCTTTTCACAATGATATTATACATTAAATTAGTTACCGAATCATATAAGATAAGTTTTTATTTTTATTTTTGTGGTCTCCTTGAAAATCCAACAGCTTTCTCTCCCTCACAGGATAGGTAATCGGGTGTAGTTTAAAGGCCTTTAAAACGACTGAGCCGTTGGTCTGTGTGAAATTGTCTGCTTAGGGGATAATGTCATCACGGGGATGACGGCGAATTTCCCTCTTCACCCCGTTGGTCGTTTAGTCGAGTCGCGCGAAGGATGACGTCATCGATGGCGGCGGCGGCGGCGTCCTCGGTTCAAGGCTGTCGTCTGGCGGCGGCTGCTGCTGCGAGGGTCGTGGCATTGACATTGGGTACGGTGCGGGGGCGGAGACGACGCTCGTCGTCGTTTTCGTGGCCGAGGTGACGCGTTTACCGACGAAACGGGAACGGGACTGAAAGGGAACACGAGCATGCTCCGTTTTTCGACGATCCGCTTTTTTTCAATCCTATTCAATTAGAGTACAGTATAACCAAAACTCGTACATTCCTCGCGTGATTCGACTTATTTTTTTCCACGACTTTTTTAATCAGCCTTTTTTTACAGGCTATAGCCAATATAGTCGGAATCTACTGTCGTTTCATTCATTTCCAGGAATTCATCTGGAAAAAATTATTCAACAATACACCATACAACGCACTACATTGCTGCAGCAGTTTCACTGCATTTCAACGTTGCTATGTAGCAAAAGTGATTTTAGAATAGTTGTTAGGCAATCTTAAATTTGCATTTTAATCACGTTTTTTGTGTAGGGTTAATGGCGTGTTTTTCTAGTTTTTTACGTCATTTTTTATTTTTCGTAGTTTTTTTTTTTTATATTTGACTACATTTTTACATTTGTACATTTTTTTTGATCGACTGACTACTTTGTAATATCTTTCCTTTTATACTGTAAGCAATGTCTCCCTAAGATGCTCATTAAATCATTCATTCAAATTAACCATGCAGATAACTAAATTCACTTTTGCTGCATAGCATAACTGATATGCAGTGAAGCTGCTGCAGCAGCATGGTGCCTAAAAGAATTTTTGTTTATTTATTTATTACGATCCAACAGCAGGATCAAGAAGAAAAGTAAAAAGTATACATACTATATAAATTCATGTACAAAAATATACATTCAGTGAAGATAAAACAAACAAGAAACTTTATTATTAACACATAATGCAACAGATGTAAATTTGTACATACTGTATAAGGTTTGGAGTGCAGTTGTACAGGGTGTACACAAATTATTTATTCATTTATTTATTTATTTTATTATTTTACGTCCCGTTGGGACAAACAAACATTACAGAGATAAATACTAAATTAGATAATTACAAACGGTTTGCTATGTCTGGAAAACTAAAAAAATTATCAAAAACGAATTGAGTTTAAATAATTTATTTACACCCTGTATATTCCTTATCTATAAATATCCTTTTACATATACATGACTAACTAAACATACAAAATTACTATAATTACTATTGTAGTAGTATATTATTTAAGACAAACCATAGCCTATATAGCCAAACGATAGTTACACTCTTGTTTTTTTGACTGACACACCAATATGACATTTTGTTAGAAAATTTGGAAAATCAAATTTTTTTTTGTGATGGATTATGTTATGTATGCAGTTGAATATTTTTTTATTCGTTTCTAAATCTTACGAAGCCAACTTTTCCTCGAATCCGTTGAGCTTTTCCATACGTAATTGGCTGTCGAGGTGTCGCATTATCTCCACTTCAACAACTTCTGAAAAAATTTTTTTTTTATTCTATTCCGAAAACTTGCCACCCTCGTTGGAAGAACTTCTCGATTCCCACGGATTGGATTCGGTTGTCGAATAATATTTATGAATGCGTCGCCACTAATCAGTAGGTTTGGGTGAACGTCGCCTCGCGGCCTAATAAGAGACTGGGAGCATCGCCTTTCGTCTGTCGCCCTCTCTCATCCGCGACACTGACAATCGACGAGCAGGGTAAAGAAGAAAAAAACACAACACCACCCTATTGATGTCAATTGCAAGGCAGATCCCAATTTTGAAAAAAAAAAGTAACTTAGGATTAATCATAGGTGCCTGTTGCCTAAAGTTTTCTAAATGCAGATGATCGATGTATTTTTTGTCACATCGCCTCCAACAACTGTGTCTTCTTCAATTGACACGCAGACAGTTAATATATGGTTTATTAAAAAAAAAACGTTTCAATTGAATAACAGGTCGAACGATCGAAGGTTTTTTTTGTGGTTGGTCACGCGACGTTGAGTGATACTCGATGACATTGGAGATCGAATGTGTGTATCTGTATGGTTTCACGCGGAACAGGTTGTCGTAAGAATTCGTACGAAAGGAAACGGTGTTGTTGAAACGAAAAGTTGTTTTCTTTGCTTATTGGTTTTGTGTCGTCGTTGTGCTTGTTTTCATCCTCTGATTTCTTTCGATTACGAAACGTTGCTGCGAGCGCGTTTGAAAGGTTGCAGACAGTTCCCCTCGTGAAAGTGTCGAAAATAATTCGATTTGCGTGGTGTCGTTTGCTCTTTTGCCTCGGGAGGGGGGAGGAGCTGTACAAGCGTTTCGTTTCTTTCTTCTTCTTCTCTCATTACAATCGTTGGCGAATGACAGGTGTCATACCCTGTGGATACGGCCACCGGGGGGGGAATGAGACTTTTTCTTTGTCTGCTTGCAAGAAAATGGGAGTCATCGCGAGACAGACAATTTTTTTTTTTTGGGTCGGGTTAAAAATTTGGGGTCTCGTCGTTGACAACAAATGGAAGCGTTGCTTGGTTGAAAAGTTTTGTGTTGACGTGTACGCATGGGTAAGGCAATGACGCGTACGATGCGCGAGTACGATGGGAAATGTGTATGGTGAAAGCGTGTTGAACGTGTTGCTCGCGCCACTGTGTCAACATGGAAGCTTTTAAACAACGCCGTCGAACAGATCGGCGCGTGTTCGCCGTTGTTGCTTCGTTCGTTCGTTGCGAGAACTCTTTCAACGCCATTAGAAACGATTTAGCCGCGTGTATTGGAATACCCCTGTTGACTTTTCGCAATTGGTTCTTCTATTTGTTTCCTCCATTACACGCCGAGGCGGTTCCTCGAAGGAAGCATTCGATAAATAAACGACGACGTTAGACGAAATTAATAAACGTGCTGTTTCCATCGAATGCCTCGAGCGGAAGAGAGGCTGTGAAAAGTATTTCACCGCGTGAACCCCCTTTTCCCCTCCCCTCTCTCCACCCCCCTCCTTCCCTTTTAGTCTTCTTCTCGGCCTTTCTCTTTCACTCGGTATCTATGTAGCTATCTTGTACCACGCGGCGGTTGCTAGCGCCTTAATTACACATTTGCCCACCTAGACGACAAAACTTACCTCGTTGGCGAACTGAGTCTTGTTGACTCGTCTTGCCTTCGGTCGTTTCCGAAGCGGGTTATCATACTACTACGAGTAGCTTTGTGGTGGATAATGAATGTGAAAGAAAAATTGAAAAGTTGTGTGTTTTTTGTTTACTTGAACGCGTTAAACAGATACAGAGCTAAAGAGTAGCGGATGAACTTATGTCTTTGGATGTGACATCTGTGTATCAGAATTTTGATAAAGCTAAGCACATTTAGGTCACTTGATTTTGATTCTAATGTATTTGATCCTTGAGATTGTAAAAATAAATAAATAAATCCTCCCGATCATTAAAAATTGGTGAACTGAGTTTTGAATGACAATCGGTGTCAATACTAGTGGTCAAAAATGAAACGGCATAAAGAAAAACTGCAATTAACTGTAAACATTCCAAATGTAAAAATAAATGTCTTCACTTTAAGAATCAGCTACAATCTCACATTTTACATGCAGATAAATATTAATCCACCTCATTTATCAATCTTTAATCATTCTAAAATAACCAGACACCTAACTTATCTTATTTCTCTTTCTTTAGCATTATATTTAACCTCACTCAGGTAACTTGTTGTTCATTGATACGTTTTGTTCAATATTATTTGGAGTGTTCATACCATTTTAACTATTTCCTATACCTTCACTTTAAGATGCCAGTGATCCATCGTATATTGGTTTAAAAAATTTAGTGATTTTACCCAATCATTTTTTAAAAAACAAATTTGAACCTATTCAAACTGAAAAAAAAACATACTCCAACTATACGTTCAACTAATATCCACCAACTTTTTTTTTATTTATATTAATGCGAGATCAATTTTAAAAAAAGTTGATGATATCCATCAATTTTTTTTTTTTCATAAGCTCGATGTTTTAGCTTTCACTGAAACTTGGTTACATGAAAATATAGATGGTGTTTTTCTTAATTATTCATTATACAACCTCTATCGCAGTGATAGGAAATCAAGGGGTGGAGGAGTTCTCTTCTTTGTATCAACCCACCTTTCCGTTCGTGATGTTGTTTACTATAATGATTCAGGCAATTGTTTACTATAGTGATTCAGGCAATTTCCCTGTGACAGGAGGCCCCTGGCTTCTTGTCACAGGGAAATTTTCATGAGTCATAGTAAGCAATATATTGCTTCATGATGTCACGATGACGTTACTTCCGCCAGAAACTTGCTTTTGTTCCATGAATTGTTCGAATTGCTCAAGCTGTGGCGAGCCACAGATTATTGCCAACTTGCTTCTGGCTGAACCAATCAGGAAGTAGTTTGT
>JAQIWH010000221.1:0-62237 GCA_034695005.1 Cryptops parisi
CATCTTTTCCCTTTCAGTCTAAAGTCGATGAAACACTTATTAATCAACATCCGTGTCACCGGTGTCACGTCTTAATAAATTGGTGCCTCAGTGACCTTTTAAACCAGAGTATCAATGTTTGTTTTTTTGTAGTATACAGTGCTCAGCTTTATTATAATTATAATCATTAAGTTCACATTCTAAATTTTTTTTAAATTATAAATTACGGAATTAAATCTAATTGAAAAACTTCTTATCACGCAGGCATCAGAAAGTTTGATTGTACTTTAAAATTCTACATTTTAAAATTACAATATACATTTACATTATAATATACGTATGTACGTTTAAAATTATAATACCTTATAAATATTTTATCACTGTTTATCATTTTCACAATGTGAAAATTAATATTTATAAATTTTGATAAAAAAAATAATTTTTACAAATTAAAATTAAACAAGACAAATAAATTCTATCAAGGTATATTAAAGCTTGTAAAACAGCTAAATTTCTACTATTAAACATTAAAATTGATTATTTTAAATATTTTTTTAAATTAATTTAATTTTGCACAATACTGTATTGATCACCACTCATATTTCATAAAAAAATAAATATTAAAAATGTTAACTCGAGCAATACAACTACATCACTTAAATTTTAAAAGTTTAATTTTATAATACGTGTAAAAAATTTTTAATTATTTATATTTTTCAATTATTATTTTTTTTATTCTGTTATTATTTTTTTAATATATTTTAGAGAGTGTTTTCCCCAAGAACAAACTTCCTATTGAAGTATGTACTTTTTAGCATCGCACATGCGTTGTGCACAAAGCTAACCTTCAGGCGGAGATTTGAACTTTCAACAAAACTTGATAAAATAATTCAATTGTATTTCTTCTTTAGTCTGAAAAAAAATCTACAATAACACTTTTATTTTGTAAAAACGTACAAATCACAAAAAATGTACAATCGCACTCAACAATTCTAGCATTAAATTAATGGGTAACAGTTATACAAACGTTTAGTAAATTCTTAGTTTGTTTTCTTCTTGTTAGTACAATTTGCCTGTTAAGTATACAGTGCAAATTTTAATCTAAAATAGTTACAATTAATTAATCATGGACTAAAATGTATAGTACATGTAATAGAGTGATTACACTCTATTATCAAGCAACCGAAAAATCAATAATAGGTTAAGGAATGCCGTGAGAAAAAAATACTTATACACCATTGGACAAAAACGCAAAATACGAACAATTTTTTTCGCATATAATAAAACTTTGTGAATATTTTCCTCATCTTATACACGGTACTCGCATAAACCGAGAGTTCCCTTGCACTGTGTTGTCTTTGAATAACTTTGCGAACCTTTGTTGCCATGTGTAATTTCATATTATTACTGTCATACAAATAAATAATAACACTAAACAGGCCAGTAGAAGAGCGAATGTTGTCAAGTACAATTCCCAATAGTTATCTACACCAATGAGACGTTCCGTCATAACGTTTAATAACATTCGTAATAATCACTTTCAAAACATGTTCGAAACGAGACATTCTTTCAACCTTCCAAAAAAAAACATATCCACCAAAATTAGCATACTCAAAAAAAAAAAAACACCACACCCCCTAAAAAATGAATAAAAAAATTCTCTAACATATTTTTTTCTCTATCTTTAATGAAACTTTCGTCCCCCTCCCCCCCAAAAAAAAATTATGTTCGGTGGGAAGTAGAGCATCACCAAAACCGGCAAATAATTCTCTGGAAATTGAATCAAACGGGTTTGACTAATTGGACATGTAGTATATGGTAAGCGCTAGTGCAATCTGCGCCGATGCCATCAGCATCATCATCATCGTCATCATCATCGATGGTTCGAGCTGAGCGTGCACTTTTAATGGCGTCATTAGAGTGAAACTATGGTGGTTTTATAGGAACGCCATAATTACAGGATAACATCGTGCCAGCTTAACACGTGAACGAGTCGAAGAAGAGAGAAAGAGAAAACAAGGAAGACACGGAGAAGAGTGAGAGACCGTATACAGAGAAAGAGAGAGAATACTGTATGCATGTAAGAGTAAGGTGGCTAACGACATCGACCCTCCAATGGCCAGATGCATCGTCTGCGTCAGACTTTGCTTTCCTCCCACGCATAAGCGCAGAGAAAGAGAAGCGAGAGAGAGGAACCTCCAGTCAATCAATAGTCGGCAGACACGCGAGACTCGACCACTCTTTGGTCCTAGGGAGGTGAAACAAAGCTGCGATTCGCTGCGCATGCGTTTTACAAAGAGCTAATGTTGCCGGATGCAGGAATTTCACCACTGCGGGCCCAAGTTCCCTTTTTTTTGGGGGGGGGGGAAGAAAACTTTTAACAAAACCCATCGAAAAGACAATTTCATGTTGTTTTCCTGCTAAGAAATGAACACACAAATACCGTCACTCATTGAATTGAGTATATATACTCGTTTAGCGACGTGATTTGAATAGATGTGGCTATGTGAATCTTGATGTGGCTATTAGCGTATAAATTCCTATTGAGATCTATGAGGGTTTTGTAACAAGGTTTGTTAGGTGACTGAGATGATAATTCGGTTTAAGCTTTTTTTCTGTGAGTACCAAAAGGATAATATTGCAGCGTCTGAGGTGAACACATGAATGGTCTAACGTTGATATTAGAAGTTTAAAGTGTATACATATAGACAACGTACACGTTTAACAAGTTTGTAAACTCCTTAAGCTATTTATAAAACGTCAATGAAGTCTTAATGAAATGCTAATATCATTGCATACGATGTTCAGTGATTGACTCTCGAAAATGTTAATTATGACTGATTACTATCGATGCAAATGAAGCCCAATAGCAAACACATCGAGCCTAAATGTAATAGTACTAGTGTACCAGTAGTACTACCACCAGTAACCTAGTATCAGTATATTTTAGACGAAGGTGTTTTCCCAAAGAACAAACTCTCTATTGAAGTGCGTACTTTTCAGCATTGCACATGCGTGGTGCACAAAACTAACCTTCAGGCGGAGATTTAAACTTTCAACAAAAGAGAAAACTTGCGATTCGATATTCACAATCAAACCATGTAACACCAATTCTAATATACACTATGCCCAGTACAATAAATATTCATGTTAAAACCCTTTACATGAATACGTCATAACCAAATTGCAAGACGTATACCAATGCCCACAATAAAGCACAGTCTTTAAAACACTACCGTAATACTAATTTATCAGCTAATAAACAAAAAGTTAAAAAAACCAACACACTAAAACAAAAATATCTGAAGTTTTTACACCAATGTCCCTCTTGTTGACAGAACACTTACAATGTATACTAACGGACGCAATGTCCTAAATCTTTATAGAACATCTGTAGTGTTCCTTCATAGAAAATTACAATTGTGCAGGCTAATATATTAAATATTATTATTTAACCGTGAAACACAAGTATCATTGCTCACAATTTCAACAATCAAACTCAAAATACGTGTAAGGAAACAATGTTCAACGATAACTATAGTCCCAATATCTGTAAATATATATCTCCTGCAAAGTATAAATAATTGTATTCAGTGTAATTCCTGTGTATTTTCATTCTTGCACAGAATCAATTCCAGAATTCAAGTAATTTTTATTAATAATCCGTTAATGGAATGATCAAATTCATTCCGTCAATTTGCATTAGTAATCGTACGCAAAACGCCCGAAGTGAATTCCATTACATCCATCATATGGAATGAACGGCAGCCAACGTTACGGCTATCAATTCCACAAAGTTGCATCCTTTAAGGCAATATTCCTTACAACCAAAGAATTTCTTGTTGACAATACGGTTTCAAGATGGAAACCAATTCTTTCTTAGTTGTGATGCTAACCGAATAAAATATCGATGACGTTCTGCTGAATTGTCAATACTGTTCATACTTTGTCAAACATTCTATAAAATGGAACCTCCAAAATATGAATCAAACTCAACTGCAATTTCTAACAAACAGTCCTCACTGACTATATCCTAACTCAATGTATTTGGTACACCGAAATATAAATCCAAGATAAAATTGATTTGTTGGCACGTTTGTTTCTAGCAAAATTGACGATTTGCAATACTTCAGTGGTGTGAAATTAAAGATGCACCGATTCGGTGGAAACTGAGAATGACGCCAATGGAAACAGTTCTCTCTTTACTCTCCGGTTTTTCTTCCCAGCTCGCGCTCTCTCTTCCGGATATATCTTTTGCTCTTCCTCTTCGCTTGCGTCATTCGCCGACAGCGATGGCCTACTTCTGGTGCGCCTGCGTCATTTGTACCAAAGCACAAATCTCTGCGGAAAAGCGAATGAGAGAGAGACAGGAAACCTCGAGTTGGCTCGGGGTCAGCTACAAGGTGAAATGGCAAACAAGATCACGCTCTTCCATTGTGGAATGCTGATAATTAACAAATCCACTACTTTATATTGCGCTCGACTTTATCGCGAAAAGGACCATTTTTCTCTACTGCACGCCAACGTTTGCTCATCTGTAATCTGGTACTTGCAAAAGTTCAACGTCGTTTGCACGTTCCTGACGTCTAACATTTAAAACAAGCCCAGGCCCCTGCGCTAAGTAATCCGACAAACAACAACACCAGTCCATCCGTACTTAATCTCTAACCTTACAATCGCTGCGGTAAAAGAAAAGATGGCAGCAAGTACGGTGACAAAAAACACGAAAAGTTTGTGTTTTTTACAATGACTAGGGTAAGTAAGTGAGACTAGGTAGGAGGAAAAAACAAGCTAAGCACGAAAGGTGGTTGCCGTGCATCAACTCCGAACACTGAGGACAAAACGAATGGACTAAGAGTAATTAACCCCGAGCTGTTTGCTGAGTGCTGCTTTAAAACTTTAAAGATGGAACTGCAAATCGATACAAACGTTGAGCACATTGCGCTGCTGTTCAAAAATTTAACTCCAACTTCTCGCTTTTTCCAAGAGATTCAACTATTAGGCCATCTTGGCAGACCTTGAAGAACGACGATAAGACTATACGTTTCCGAGATGCTCGTAAATAACGACAAGTGACTTTTCTTGGAGGATTAGTAAGTCCGCCGAACTTAAACAGAAAATGCTATAATGAATAAATATGAGTAACCTGCAGTTTTCAAAGTAATTTTTCATTTATCCACTATATTTACTAATTTAGTAGTACAGTATAAATCGTGTAGTATATAAACCGTCGTGGTTGGACATGCGTGTATATAAACCGTTAAGTATACAAAAGAAATTGGCACTTCAGATTGCAACATAAGTTTACAAAGATACACATAAGTCTAGTTTTGTAAACAAATATACTGGAACTACGAATCAGCAAAACACGCCCACTACATTGCACATTTTTATCATGTAATAAATCAAAATACCAGAAAATAAAGTATAACGAACGTAATAATTTGATCTGAAGTCTAAGAAACATTCCAATTGTTTAAGGTGAATTTATAGTATGTAACTATAAAGCCCATTTTGCACATCAAACTTTTTTAGCTCAAATTCCATCAAACTGTTTTTCTGACGTCATACAGCGCGCGTTGCAATGCTGTTGTTGTGTTTCGTTGTTTGACCAAAAGCACAAAAACGCGCCGGACGTGTGTAATGACGTCAGAGAAACAGTTGAAATCGATGGAATTTGATTAAAAACGTTTGACATGTAAAATGGGTTCAAGTTTCAAATATACCATCAATCGCAAATTAAAGGTTCTCTTCTGCTACCTGACACAATAATCAGTCGCAAATTCAATCACAAACCAAAACTTCAATAAGCTAATAATACATTAAAGATTTCATGCGTGACTATTCGACATTTTGTGTAATAAAAAATGTCCAATATAGGACAACATCGACGGTTCTAAAAATAAAATAAAAAATCACGAATCACGTTAATCGCATTGCACTTCCAAATGCGTCTCAAAGAAAGGCACCCCTTTTAATGGGATAGGCGATAATGAGATGATAACAGCAAGAACAACAACAACAACAACAACAGCGTTTCCCGCACCTTTGATAAAGAAAGGGAACGTGTCAGATTTTAAGCAGCTGCTGTTGCCTTCATCATCTCCCACTCCCTCCTTTTCACCGTCCCTCATAGTCATTGTCGCCAAGGGGACACCTTCGGTTAGAAGGCGATCGTTCAGTGTCACCACAGCTCTAGCAACGAGGGAAGAGACAACCCCGAGGCCGATCATCTTCCCTGGCGACCCATCGCCATTTTAATTACCTCCATCAAGCCCAGTCGCCATTAGCTGCAGTCTCACTGGCGACTGATCGGTTACCATGGTGCGATTAGCTCGTTCCGTCTTTTAAAGGTGAAAAGGAAAGAAGTCATCGTTCCACATGACCCAACTAGAGTTTCCAAAATGGCTGATAAGTGATTTTTACACCACCGATTTACTGGGAGAGAAAATCTATCTCGTATTTTGTCATTCGGGGAGGTTTACAATGCGTGGTTACTATAATATCTCCACTACCCCGTCGATGACCAAGCTCCTTTTGAATTCTCAATGAAAACAACAGAGAAGTACTCATTAGTGACACCAACCAACTTTATGATTGTTAAATACACTTGATTGTACGTATACAGTACTTAAGTATTGTATACGAACAAATCCTAAAAAAGCTAAAACTACAGTATTACGTCATGCCCAAGTTCACAGTGCTTTATGACAACACCTTGGAAATTGAAACGGAGAGTAAAGTAAGTTAGGCACATACAGTAATATATGTATACTCTATACATTTAATTAGAATCTAGGTATCCGATCGTTTGTTATTTGTTTCAGTTATACTATTGGTAACCTATAACTACGTCATCGATGTCGTATAAAAAGGAATGGAACAACTTATAATACAATAGTGAAAAAATTCGAAAATGGCTACAGTAATTTGACAATCTGGAGTACACAAACGTTTACTTTTTAAATATATCTGAAATACACTGAAATGCGGCAATTGCAATCACAGATAGTGTTATGAATCGACTATTGTTAACATTTTCAGTCTGTCCCAAGACACCGTTTAATGTTTTGTTATCAGCCAGCAATTGTTATCACAAAGCACTGGTCTGGTCACAAAGTGATCACAATAACCGGATTCCACTGTACCTATTAATACGAAAATATTGTAACGTTATGTTGAAATATTAAAAAAAACAACAGAAAGTGACTCATAATGTCATTTTGGTCTTAAAGACAAATATCACTGAATTTTGAACAATATAATCAAAACCAGCGATTCTTTATCATGACATAATACACTCACTAGTTCACTAATGTATAAACTTATAATAAAAAAATTTTCACTTAAAAAACTGAATCCATGTAAACCTTCCAGTCGTGCTACGGACAAATTACTAGACTCAACGTCATTCTTTAGCTGTCATGAAACTTCAATGAAAATCGTCAATCATAACAACACTCATCTCCCACCCACACATATCTCTTTCCAAGCCCACCATATATAAATCTTAGCGTGGTAATATCAAGGAGAGAGAAGACAAGAAAAAAACGGAAACATCCTCTTGCATTAAAGGCAGTCCACTGATGATGATCCCTCGAGACTCGAGTCGGGGGAGGCGAGTCTGAGTTAAGAGGTGAATCACTACCAGGTTGGAAATACCTCATCTTAAGAGTGGGAAAAATAGGATGGTGAACATGATGCTTCTCCTTCTTCTTCTTCTTCTTCTTCTTCTCCTTCTACTCTTCTTCCACCTTAAGTCTCTAGAGAACGTGTCAATGCATCCCACGTCAATGGCTAACGACCACGCAAGATGCAGAAGAAAGTGAACCAAAAGGGAAATGGACGCGCGTTGAAGGAAATAGAGAAGAAGGTGAAGTGAGAACCTTCTTGGCAGCTCCGGTAATCAAGCCCATCAATAAATGATCCACACCCAAGATCGATGCGGGGGCGTCCGAGGTCTCCATGCACTATAGTAGTAGTAGTAGTAGATAGAAAAGAGGGGAAAAAATTCACAAAAAAATGTGAAATGGAAAGAAAGAAGAACCCCCCTACTATCACCACTTGCCACCATCTTCATCGGTATGGAATTATTAAATCTAGACGCTGTCTTCGAGCATTCATTATTCGTAAAAAATGCAGATGCTTCTCCTTCATTCCTGTGTGTGGGCTGCATGTGGATGGTGGTGGTTGTAGAAGCAAAAGACACAAAAAAAAACCGGAAGCAACGACGGAAGTGATGGCGACGAGAGAGTAGCAAGCCGATTAAAACGAAGATGAAGGGAAATAGCGTATAAAAGAAAGAGTAGAAGAAATAAATGAAAAAAAAATGCTTTACTTTTAAAACTGAGCAACGACATAATTAATGGCCTCATTCATCGTGACATTTTTAAATATCGTGTTTTCCTTTATTTTGTTTTGATTTTTATTTTTAAAAAAAAAAAAACTATTTATTTTTAAAAACTTGAAATATCGATTAAAACGAATTGTTTACTTTTCAATTACCATTTTATTTTATTTTTTCAAAGTTGCAAGTTTTTGCTTTTGACTTGGCACTTAAGGTTTTTCATTTGTGTATGATGGATGAAAGATTTTTTTTTTAATAAGGCAATTTAATACTTAAGCATTAATGTGCTTTGTCTCTTAAACAATTAAAACTTTTTTAAGCTGAATGTTTTGATCGTTGTTTATGATTATACGCTTTGTGGTGCCGGTGACATTTAACTGTAATTGAATTACTTCCAATGGAATAAACTGTAAACAACCATCATCCAAAACAAATGTACATCAACAATATCCGCTATGAACTTCATTTGCACTTTTTCAATTATACTAAAGAAAACGATTATTGTTTTTTACAAAATAATTTGAAGAGCTAGGTGAAAAACGGCGTAAATCCACTAACGTCGCTATTCCTTAAAAATGCATATATTGAATCGTTTTAGACCAGTCTGTAGCATAAAGACAATGAAGTTTCATATAATTTGCACTTTCGGACTTTTTGGAGCAAGAATATGGAATGCGACTATCGTAAATCTGAATTTTTTGTGACTTCTTTCATTTTGTCGCTTCACTTCCTGGTTGTTTCGCTTGCACGTTTCACTTCCAAAACAATGGAAAAGCTACTGATGTTTGCGAAAACAGCTCAAATGCATTTATAAATTAACACGATATTTGGAATAATGGCGTAATTACAGTTTCAAATTATCCTGTAACTTAAGGCCTTTCAACCAACTAAGGTTAACATGTTTTTTGCAAAACCTGTTCATTTTCCTTGTACAAATATACAGTTAACAGGAATTTTTGTTAATGATAAATTTGAAGGTGCCAGAAGTTAGCCTTTTTTTCTCAAAACTACATTTTTGGAGTTAGGCCGTTATTCCACCCAATTGCAGGTTTGCCCAGAAGAACGTTGTATGTTACAAAACTTCAATAATAGGATTATTATACAAAACTGTGCCTCATATATGGGCCTAGCTTGTGCTGTCACCAACTCATACCTACCTAAAACATATCTATATCACTTCGAAATTGGGCACTTAATAGGTGATAATCTATGTGTTGCTGAATACTTCTTTTGTCATTTACTCAAAACTATGAATTGTTTACATGCAACGTTATTCCGTGCAAGCCTTCTACAGTATAACGTACTTTAAATTCAAATAGCACCAAACGCACACATTAAGTATGAATTTCCATATAAATTATTCAGCAAGTATCTAATAACTGGATATTGTTAATCTATCGGTGTGTGCAAAAGTTATCATTAATTACCAACGTTGAATATACATATATAACTAAGTGTATAACTAATTGCATTAATCCAACGTATCATAATTCACAAGTAACGAATCACTATTCGAAAGTGAACATTCTAAACCTCGTCCATTCAAAAACTAGGCCCTATAAATTAAAAGATAGAACGTTAAAATGGAGAAAACATGAGTTGACGCTTTGTAGCATCATGTATAAACAATTTCATCCCATGAATTAGAAATCCATTATCGATGACTTTAAAGACGACGTGCGTGTAAGTATCTCAGTGCCATCTGACAAGCTTTAACATCTCCAAACAAAATGTCACCTTTTTTAACATTTTTCATATAGCTTTTCAATTAAGCCAGAAAATTAATAACATCAACATGATGTGACTTCTTCTGCATGATAACCTATGAAAATACTTTAATTTCAATTTTCAATATTAATGAATACAAATCCTGATAAGTCAACAGTGTCTACAGATCAAGAACGCCAACATCGAAAATCTCCATCCTTCAAAAATATGAATAAAGTTTATTCGAACCAAGTCAAACGGCAATTCCATTGGAAAAACAAAGCGATCGTGTTTTGTTTTTGGTCTGTCAAATTCGAACTCAGTCTAGTGTGCAAAAGAGAACTTTTATATAAATTTCCCAAATTGGAAACGTCACCTTTCACAATTGAAAGGTTTCGGACAATATAATAATAAGCCACGTTTTTCAAATTGTTCATGTGATCCGTTTTTCTGGTGAAAAACTACATAGAGTACACAATATTGAGCAACAAAATAATTCTCCATCTCCATATTATGTTGTCATTTTCTAAAAAATCCAGGAAGTGGTAGAGTAACAAGATTGAAACGGTACTGAAAAACAGTTTAGTGTAAAAATGTAATTTTTGAAAGAAAAAAAATGTGTGGCTTATCACTCTATTGCTCGAAGCCCTTCAATTGCAAGGCTTTTTAAATTTATCCAGAAAAAATAAATATTATGTATATGTAGTGTTATCTTTATAAAAAAAAAACCGATCCCAACTCAACTTTATCAACATTAATAAACAGCACTCCTGGTAATTCAATAGTGACTATACGGTAGATTAAGTACACCAACATTGTATAAATCTAGATCCTATAAAAAGAAGATGAAACGAGATTTGTTCGAGCAAGTCAAATAAGAATTCCCTTAGAAAAACAAAGGCAAATGTGTTTTTTTTTTATCTCAATTCGAACCCATTTCTAGTCCAGTGCAAATGAGAGCTTCGCACTGCGACACTTTTCTCAATCCGCGCCAGAAGATGAAGATGAAAGGCTTAAGTTGTTACTGTTCCAAGTTTAAAGGCGACCTCTTCTACTTTGCAATTGTTGCCTATGGTGGTAGTGTGGTGGTGATGGTAACAGTAGAAGAGGAGTTGTGTTTTTTCTTCTTTGGCAGTTCTAAAAAGAATAGCGCCTGCTCGACGTTCTTTCAGGCGCGAAAGGGTTAGGTGGTGCCATTTTTCTTGTTCTCACGATCGTCGTGTCCAAATTTACATTGCCTACACCACCACCGGCAAGAAAACTTGAACGAGAATCTAGCAACGTTTTCTCATTGATTTTGCCACAATCGCTTTCGGTCGCCTTAAAGAAGACTTCTCTCAACATAGAATCTCTTTAATTCCTAATTTGTTGCTACAACTGCTACCCATTTGCTTGCGGAAATGCTGGACAGACGAATTCAATTCCCGAATTGTACGACTAACTAGGACTACCACTCCAATAAGATTTACTCACCCTAACCTCAGCTTAAATTATTCTTCGAAGCACGTGAGACACAATGTCTGCGATATGGCCACCAGACTTCAAGAAACGTTGCAATCGAAAATAGCCGAGTTGAGTTTATTTTTATTATTATTAGTTTTTCATCACACAATCCTAATGCGTGGAAAATACAACATTAACAAACAAACAAACAAACAACAAAAATAAACTTCATTAGACCTATCAATTACAAAATTTGGTAATTGATAAGCCTACCAAATATTGACCAATACTTCAGTCACGGAAAAAAAATATAATACTCAGTAGGTATCGATTGCAAATCAACAGTATAAATTAAAGAGTGTAAATGTCAGAATTAATATCGTGCACGTGGTAATACCAGCTAAATCACTACATGCAAGTAGTTGAGCCTGTTTAGGTAATTAAGTATTCTTGGTGACAACACTAGGTTATTCGTGCCCATATTGATATAACTCACTGTAGCAAACTTCAGCTTTCACGGTTGAAACGTGAAGGGTTTTTAAGACTACTTGTCTGTCTGTTTGTGCGCGCATCACACAAAAACGACTAAACTGATTTTCACCATATGTAAACGTTAATGTGGAGCCAAGGAATGACATCGACTATTCATCCATCTCAAAAGTTTATTATAAAAACCTCCAAAACCTCCTCTTTACAAAACCTCCTCCCAAATTGGTAAATCTGTTCGTTATTATTTTTATTTATTTATTTATTTATTTATTATCTATCAGTCCAAAGCGACTATAATGTTACAGTAAGCAAACAAAGAAATAAAAGCTCACCATGTGATTTGAAGGTAGTAGATAAACGAACACAACCAAGATAAATGTGATAAAAATGTCGAGATATGTGAAATTAATAAGCAGACAATGAGAAAATTTAAATGCAAAAATACACATGTTTTTTGATTGCCTTTTCGATAACGGAGTAATTTTTGTTATTATTGTTTAATAGTGAAAGTTTTCTAATTTTGGTCGGCAAGTTGTTCCAATAGTGAAAAGTGTTATTAAGATATCGATTGGCTGTGTGTTTTATATTCAAGGTAACATTGAATTTGTAGCTGTTTGTAGCTCGACTATGTGTTTTCGTTCATATACTGTATATTGACACTGGCGCTGTTAGGAATAATTAAAAAAATACTTCACATTTTGCGCTGTTATGGTTATGTTTATATTTTATTAATTTAATCAACAAAATAATAATATTAATTTAATTAAAAAAGATTTTGTGGGAAAGAATAAAAATTCATGAATGTGACAAGCCAAATAGTCGCTTACGTCGAAGAACAATAGCCTTGGGTCTTTATCCATGAGCATGATATACTATTGTATTTTCTCATTATGAGATTTCACAGATGTATTATCGCGAATAAGAGAACTGTAAGAGTTAGGCTAGTGTTATTTTTAAGTAAAACCGAGTTTAGCTAGGTGTATAGTAACAAACAATTAAAGGGCTTGGTATAAAAAGGTGTTAAATAACATTTTTACAATTTCGAGGAAAACGCCTTTAAAGATCTGGATTTGCCTTGCAGTCTATGGTTAACTTCACACTTCTAGCACTAATATCTTTGCACATATCGTTGAAGGTAGAATTGCACCTAACACATTCGAAAATGATTCTAGGTCAGTTTGGATAAAAATGTCACTTCTGTTTATTTTCAACGGATCTTTTGGAAACAAGCTATATTTTACACTGAATTCGGCATGTTTTCGGTTCAATAGCTTAAAGATGTACGTTTCTCGCTGAGAGTTACTCGTTTTTAATTAATCTTTTAAAAACAATGTAACTCCCTTTTAAACCAGGCTCTTCAATTATCGCACAATGCCAACCGTGCCGTTCAGAGATAACAATACATTGTATAGGTATGAGCATGTTACGTTTCGAAAGCCACCCCTTACAGTATTGTATTGTTGACTTGGCAACTTCTTTGACAGTCAGGAAATTTAAAAGCCAATATATTTTTAGACGAAGAAAGAAAGTACCTGGGGATGCAGAAAGTAATTCAATGTTTAAGTAGTAGCCTCAAGCTGTAGAAGAATAGCATCGCCACAACAGCTGCAACCCTAAGGGGTTGAAACTGCTGTTGACTCGTAATGTGGGTTCACTCTCAAACCTAAGATTGGCAATATTCGCATCAAAAGCCATCTCGGGTTTTTTTTTTACAGTATATTTTTCTACACCCAACCTCCGAGTGGTGAAGATAGATAAGGCTAATTGATGTTTCAATTAAGAAATAAGAAGAAAAGAGACAAATCCCAGGGAAACTATAAGACACGCAAAACGTTAAACGGGTGTTTATAAAACTCCCAAACTTCGTGAAAAGAACGTACACTTATAAAAATTTTATTTTTATTTTTGGGAGGGGTATCGTTAATCAACGGAAATGATGCAATCGAAAAAATATGCATTTTGAGTGAAAATAAATTGAGTAAAGAAATAAAAATGAAAAGATAAAAAAAAATAATAAAATCGAAACTTTCGAGGTGTAAACACAGCAGCTGTGGAAAAGATACTTAAGTTATCTCGAATCAATTGAGAAGCTAATGTTTCTTATACAAATGAAAGGAAGAATAAGAAGAAGGGAAAAAAAGCCTCCTATGCATCGTTTTCGTTACTTCTTTTTTTATATCCTCCTTCCATTTGCATACAGATTGATGCAGGCGACGTGTAATGTAATAATCAGTACATTTGCATAATGAGAAAGAGGATTCTTCGCAGTAACGATCAATAGATTACTAAAATAAACGTCTCGAAACAGGAGGGGGGATAAAAATCCTGCTTCCTAATTATTCGCTTCGTGAGTGCATGTGCAGTTAAAATAAGTTTTAACAAAAAATACGACTTATTTCCATAGAAAGGAAAAAGCTACGTGAAAGGTCTTTTTTTCGCCTCCTTCAACCATTTCAACTTTGTATAAATGGCATCGATTTTGCACTCAACTTACTCCACCTTCCATTCTAGCAAAAATCACATTTTATTTTTGTTTCAAAAAGCATGCAACGTGATCGACGTCAAGTGTCGCAAAGAAGACATTAAAAATTAAATTCCTAATATTAATGTATATATATTCATATCGCAAGGGAAAAACATCTTCACGTATTCCAAGAGTAATAATTGTAGCAAAGTGAAAATTTATCATTAGACGTACAAATGTCATACGATTTCATTCTTTTATGTACATAAAAGAAGAATTCGAATTTGCCCGGATTTTATTGGCCACAGAAAGACCCGCCGTTAATGCTCCTGGGTCAAAGAATATCCGGGTTAAATTTGAACAACTCCACCAGTTAAAAGTTCACTATAAATAAAGTGAAATCAGGTTATAATAGTCACGGATAGTGTTATCAACCGGCTATTGTTATCATATTAAGTCGGTCCCAAAACACTGTTTATTGTTTTTTTATTCATCGTTTAATGTCATCAGCTGGTTATTGTATCAAACAGCACTAGCCCAACCGTGATCATAATAAGCGGATTTTATTGTCATAAATACAAAATTTTCTTTATAATTATACACGTTAATATGTTTATAAATATGTTTACAGATAAATATGTTTACAATATCTGCTAATAACTAAAAACTTCAAATCAATAAACAACTTGAACCAAAACCAATTTTAAAAGTTAATGCTACTGAAGAAAAAAATCATATTTGTTTACCACCTACAGATAAGTAATTATTTATTCAATTTATGAAATGAACGAAACGAATTCAAAATTAAATAAAACTTCAAAATTAATTGCATTTTACATGTTTGTTTTTCACATACTGTAAACCACAAACATCAATTCTCATTGAATCATGTTTACAAAATATATGAAAATTATATTTACTAAACGTCTCTAAAATTAGGGCTTCTATTGGTTTTCGTTTTCAAAATTGAAAATTATGTTTGAAAAGCACCAATGAAAGTAGTAACGACTCGTGCCTTATAGCGAGTGATTAACCATTCGGCACTAGCCTGAGTCAACTGAAAAAGAGATGTGAAGTTTACATACAAGTCTTTCCAGACACTAACTCATGCATGATGCAAACCAGCAATGCCCAACAAAGCCTAAAGAATCATTAAGTTGCGTTAATGGTTCCACGCCTGAACGCAGGGTAATAAACCCGAATACACGATAGCAGCTAGTTTTAACGTTGAAATTTCCACAGCCTTTTCTATACTGATAGGGGTTAATTTTATGCCGCACTGGGGGCATCCACAGTATTCTCAAAAGTTCAACGTATGCGATTGATCGATTGTCTTTGCCAACCCTTCTCACGCGTTGCAAAATAAGGTCACTACAATCCCGTTGTGGGTTTTGGGGGGGTTTAGACATCGTTCAAACGAGTCAACGGGGTTATTTGGAATAGTGACAACAACCAAGCCAAGCAGTTTTGTTTACTTTTGCATTACCAATACTTTTTGTTTTGGTCAAACAAAACACGAGCCAACTGATATGACATGCACGTTGTTGGTGTACAACGAACCTATCGATTTTCCCGTGCCTGTCGTCCGTTGACTATTCTCCTGCCCCTGTAAATTATTAACATCGCACCCGAAAGCAATTTTTGTTTCAGCACACGTGAAAGTTGTAATAAACGTCTACAAGACGTTTATTAACATTCTGCCATCCGATATACGATAGCGCACAGACAGTCCAGCGTGCATATACTAGTAAGGGTTTGTTGTTTTCGAGTGTAAGAAGATTTGCAAGTTGTGGTATGATCCTTTCATCCTCAAGCTGACGTACCTCTAAAATTGAGTCGTACTGGTGGTGACAAGCTATAGAAACTGGATCTGTTGTCACAGCAGTCCAACATCACCATCTTACCCTTAGGCAAAGAGCGAAAGATCTCAGACCACCATTGGTTTCCATTAGATTGTGCAAAAGAGAAAATTGGAAAGATGATTACTATCTTGGCCTAGAACGATTCGTGCCAATTCCAATTACAACCAAGTTTTTCTTATGACACTAGATAACCTTCACCATTCCGCAACGGTTCTCAAAACAAATAACTCACTTGTGAAAGTGAGGATGATATAACGTCACACGTCACTCAAGCGCTACTGTAAGTTACTTTAGAAAGATGTTCCATTCACTATCGTGCAAGATTCCAGATAAAACTAAAAATACAAGAAAAAAATTGAATGGCCTGGTGTAAAAGAGTGTTAAGTAACATTTTTGTCAAAAAATAATTTAGAAGCAATTTCGAATGTGTTAGCTGCAATTCTACGTCCTAACGTATACGTTTGAGCAAAATCACAATATGTGCAAAGATATTAGTGCAAGAAGTGTGAAGTATCCCATAGATAGCAAAAAAAGTTCAGATCTCTAAACGAGCTTTCCTCGAAATTATAAAAATGTTACTTAACACCCTTTTACACTTCAATTGTCCCATTAAATTGTGGATGCAGAAATAGTTTCGATATTGCAATTCACTGCCAAAACTTTCGATTAAGAAATACAAACTGCCATCTAGTGTGAAATCCAAATGACATTTTTAGCTCTGGAAATCCTTTTTAAAGCAAATATACCAAAAACGTCTGCTTACAACAATACTGGGATCAGTATAAACTAGTGAACCATATTTAATTCAATAACAAATTTCAGGTGAGTACACCTGATCATATTGAGTTCATATTACATTACAACACTCGAAGTTCTTCGATGTTGACAGATACAATTTTGTATAGACCCAACGAGAGTTCAACTTTTGGTTGAGTTTGAACCTGTGACACCCCTCGAGCGTCAACATCATCTTAGACTTCATCAGCCAACTGCTCCTAAGGCACTGAGGGGTCCTGAAGGGGTCACTTCACGCGCTAGTTAAATTTCTTCGTGTATTTTGTTGGTGTCCATTTTGCCATTTCAAATTCTTCAACACAATGTGGAGCAAAGCGACAAGATGGCCGGCGAAAAAAGAAGAAGAAGAGAACGGTCGAACAATACAAGATATGTGGGATGAAGGGAATAAGACGAAGAAGAAGAAAATTGGCAGGGCAGTCTGGGAGGTCGACAAGGTCATCGGATGCAATCTGGCGCCGACAAATCGACGCTTAGAACGTCGTTTCGACCAAAACACAAGCCTCGAAAGGCAACGGGGGTCAGACGCCTGCACACTTGGCCAAACCAACTTGGGACACTCGCTGGGAAAACGTTGATAAATTTATCCCCCACTGATGATGACCAAGCCCTAAAGAAGACCTGTCGTCAGCAATCTAAGATAAGTATAATTGTGCCAAACCAAAGGAATAAAATACAAAGGTACTAAACTGACACCGCACATAGGGAATAAAGCTTTTTAAGCCGATTTCTAAAATAACTTAGAAATCAGTTTTCGGTTAATATTATCATGTTTATGACACAATACACTACACGATACTGTTTAAAACATGTTTAAATTTGCTGAAAACAGATGCGGTGTTTCTGAGTGTGATACGTCTGAAATTCCGTGTTGATTGTGTACACATTTTCACATTCGCTATTCCTAAAACACTAAATCCGTATTATACTAGGAAACTAGGCGAATAACCGTATACTCGTACGGTGAACCCTCACGAGTGTAATAGCAAGTTTCTCTATTCGCAATGAGATTGTAAACTCCTTCCACTTTTCCAACAAAACTGACTTCTCAGATTCCTCCCTTCACAACCATCAATCTGATTAAACGTATACAGTGTAATGTGTATATAATGACACTAGTGTAAACATGAATCAGTTACTTAATTCATTTCAAACAAATCTCTTCCCAACAACATGATTGTATATGTTGATAAAAACTCACGAATAAGTGAATTACAAAGAATTTTGTAGAAAAAGTCCTCTACAAAAGACGAGTTAATAGGCTTCTTAAGAAGTATTTTAATGTGTTCAAGAGTCTATAACCTACCCAAAATAAAGCCTAATTTAGTAAAAAGTTTCATAAAAATGCATTAATCCATTTTGTGTCATGCACGCACATAAAAAAAATTATTTATATACATGACCTATAATCTTCGATTCAAAAGTGTATTTTTTGGTAGCTAAGCTCAGTTGTACTAACTAAAATCAAAGCGTCGTGAACGTAAACGGTACATTGCAATTGAACGTATAACGGTTCGTTGGAGAATCAATTGTAAACTAAAGCCAAAAATTAATTGTAAACGAACATCTAATCTCTCAAATATTTATACACTATTTAATTAGATGAAAATCCCGTTTAAAGCAAACGATACAGTATTCGATTTTAAAGTCATCCTAATTAATCCAGGGTTTTACAACTAAGGCCATATTTCTAATCTGACTTCTCATCGATATAATTTTTTTATCATCAAGAAACTTTCTTCATTAACTCACGATAACTTGGCTAAGAACTGAGTGATCACATACCTGAAACATAGATGTGATCATATATTATTATGAACTAATCGTTCATACATGTGTTTCATGAATTTGTTTTTTAATAAAACAACATTAAATTTGTGAAGTTCACGTGTTAATAATTGCACACATAAATCCACTATTGGGTAATGAGTTACAGTAATATATTAATAAAAAAAAATCCCACAAATGGGACACAATGGATTGAGTCAGGTCGCCAGCACAGCAAAGCTCCGCCTTGTGGCTTCCCTGCGATGCAAGCAAAAGTACAACGAAGAACAATTCTGACATTTCCCAATAACGAGCAGATGGTACCCAAGATGGGATACAAATGATGAAATGTATCAAAAAAAATTGGGAGGTTAAAAAAAGCTTATCAGTTCATCGTCTATTCCGAGCACGTGTCTCCACTTCCAAATGCAATTCGAAAAAGCGAGTACACTACCCACTACTATTACAATAATCGGGTTTTTTTTTTCCCCATTTGATTTCTTTGGGGCGGTGCCACGTGTCGCCTGCATAATCTGCGCCCATCACCACTTTTAATGCAATCCCCAAATGATGATGATGAGAAAACCAAAAGCCGTTTCCAGATCCGATTTTCTGTTTGCAACGAAATGTCAGCCGCACAAGGTTTTGATCTTTCCTCGGGCATCAAAGCTAGAATTAAAGCAATTACCATTTGACGCCGGATTAAACGACAACATCCCCTTAAGTTTCGATTTTAACCAATAAACTTAGCATCAATTTATACCTCTCTTCTCTTTCTCTCTCCCTGGAGAGCAAACATCCAGAATTCGGATCCGAACATCATTTCATTAACATGCCCCAATTATACATACGCGCCAAACTGCATCGTTCAAAACGATAAAATGTCCGAGTTTCACCTGGTCATTAAAACTTTTAATAAATAACTAGGCCTAGTAAAACTCGTAACGTTCATGTTCCAATCATACTCGATAACCTACCTATTCAAAACGACAAAATGACAACTAGCACGTCCCCAATATAGTAACTTTCGTTACACATGTTCAGAATGGACAAATAAAAAATGATTTTTAAGCATACTCTTTATATACCCTACTGTGATATACATATATATGTAGGTACATATACACATACATGTATTGTATACGTATATAATGCAACAAAAATCCATTTTTGATTTTTGCATATTTCGACTTATGCGAATTAAAATTTATGCAATCTGAGTACTCATCATTGTATGCAATGTATTGTATGAAGACTCATCAATAATAGAAATTAATGCAAGTGGTTTAAATGATTTAAATATAAAATATTTTAAAATAGATAAACGAGTAAAATTTTTAGACACAATAATTTGAAAAATAAATAAACAAACGACACAAAAAATTAATCAAAATTGTATATCTGTAAACTTTAATTAACTTAATTTTGGCTCCAGTCGTTATGCATCTTGAGATTACTTTAACAATAAAATTATATTAAAGACGTTTTTGAACCATAAATGAATGCATTAAATAAAGTTGATACTATATAAAAACTTGGAATATTTCATTAAGCTTACATGGTAAAAACATATCAAGTTTTGTAGTAGAGTTAAAATAAGAAAGTGTGTAAAAGTCAACCAGGTACATGATAAATCTTACCTTTATTTTTCAAGACGATAAAAAAATACATAAATGGAATTCTCACCTATAAAAGAAAATAAATTAAATTAAAATATTGCAACAAAAATCTATAAAATTGTTATAAAATGCATCAACAACAAAGTATCATACAATATATTAACATTACTACAGTATGTATGCTAGAGTGTATTACCATATGTAGGCTATAGTATTCTTTGTTCGGTTTCAGCATTCTTATTTAAAGTTATATGTTGTGCAGTTTATTCATACTTAAAGTTGCAGTAAAATTGTAGTGCAATAAAGTTAGTTTTTATAGGGGTCGTCGATTCACGTGAGTTTGTTCGGTATAGGCTGTACAATTTCACTATTAGTCGACGATTCATAAACATTTTTTGGGTTTTGTGAGAGTTTCGTATTGAGTAACCCTCGCATAAATCGAGTACAACTGTATCTTCAACGCAAATGTTTTATTAGTAATATTATACAGAATGCTCGAAACATTATTACAGAAACACTACTTTAGTTAACATTACTTTACATTACTATTAAAAAAATATGACAAGACATATTTCTTAAATTATACGTTAATTGACTTAATGCATTCTGTTATAAGAATATAACACACTATTAGACAAAAAATCAACAACTTAAAAACGTGTTTCATTTACTGTAAAAATCTACGTTTTCATTGACAACAATTGCTATCGATGTGTCCCCTGCTGGTATTATTCATAATCACACCAAAATAAAAATTATGATTTAATAAAAAATTCATATTTTTCAAATAGACACAAAAATAACAAAACAAAAGTTCAAAGAACAAATCCATTACACGATATTTGCTATCTATGTTGTCATAGGTTCCTTCAAAAACACCAAAAAAACCTTCAATTTCGAACATACTGAAATTTTTGTTCCTGCAATGAATTCTGTCGCAAGCCCAAGCTGCTGGTAAAAATCCACCACCAGACAAAGTTTTTTTTTCTTCCTTTATATATTTTTCATGAATAAAATAACAGCAAAGATTTCGCCCGATTCTCATATCCATTTTGCAAACAGTGAACGAAGCGGACAAAGCTAAACCGAAAAAGAATATAAAAAAAACACCCCTATTTCAAAATGCTTTGGATCAGAAGTTGGATGAAAGGTTCCATAGAAACGCATTGAGGTAAGTACACCTGCGTTCACTTTGTAATGCAAGAATCGCAAGGTTCAGTTTATATTATGCGATATATACGGAGAAAAAAAAAACACGACGTCGAACTACACTACTACTCTTTTCCGAGTTGAGACAGCCAGATCGAAGCGTATTGAAATTTTTATAGCTCAACATAAAAGCACTTTCGTGTACACTTTATGAGTTGAATGCTGTTTCCAAACGACGTTAAGTGCAGCATCTCAAGTAGTATGTTGCAACGACCAGAATGAGATATAACTTTTGGGGATGTCAAAATTTACAAGCAGAAAAAAAAATTTTAATAATTATAACCCCGCTACCAACTTTCTAACAGGATCGCATCCGGTTCAGCTAAAATAACTCAAAATTATAGTCTGTGTTTAGTTCCACTGATATAGTTCGCGTGACAAACGATTTGTCCGATTCTCTTTGCACCATATACTGTAGGTATACGGAATAGTCGTTATTATATTATATTATATGTTTAAGTGACTTAATAATCGAATGCATCAACAAAAATAGTTAAAGGGCCTGGTGTAAAAGGTTGTTAAGTAATAATTTTTTTCCAAAATGACCTAGAAACATCTTCAAATGTGCTAGGTAAATTCTACCACCAATTCTACCTAACGCATAATTTTGAGCAAAACACATATGCAATATAATGTGGCCCCATAGGATCAAATCTTTTCAAATACAAAAAAAATCACTGGTTCAAAAACTAATGAAAAAGCGATAACAGCAATCTTAGAAGGAAACCTTTATTAAAGTTGACTTGTTAAACTGGTAAAATCATTATTTAAAGCTAAAAAAAATTGCCTTTCAAATCATTATTTAAAGCTAAAAAAATTGCCTGTTCGACAGTAGTCCTTGAGAAAGATAAGACCAGGTAGCTGGTCCCTTAATGGGGGTATTATTAGCAATGAATCAGTGGGTCAAAAATCCGTTCCGGACAAAAACTGTCTATTTGAGACGAGGTCTTCCAATGGGATTTAAAGAGTGAAACCTCTCTTTAACCATGGGAACCTCTGCATTAGCCTTTCTAAACTAGTTTACTCAACCAGAAACTACTTAGCATACAACCTAAGTTAAATGATGTCAACTGTTACGATTCATTTGATTGATGATTTTTATAAACTGAAGAACCCTCTTTCAGACAGTCACTAGAAATGTTTCACACTTTTTAGTTCTTGGTAGCATAATTCAAATGCAGATGAAAGCTCTTTAATTCTATATGGTCGAAACATTAAGCTTGCTTTCGGACAAAGACAAACTTGGATCGTTCACACCTCTCAATTGCGAAGAAAAAAAAAAGATATACGGGTATAAACGTTGAAACACACACAGCAACGTTCATCCTGTCCGAGTTCAAAGAGAGCCTTGCGAGCACTCAGTGTGTGTATCATCACGAATCCTTTCGATCCCTCGAGAGTTTCTTTCTTCACCATCCAATCGAACCCAATTTGTATCAACGGACAGATACACGAGATTAATTCGAGCGTCCCGCCTGATATCTTCACTGATCTGTCGCGTGACTAGTTTTCAATCTCGAAACAGAAAGTCTCTCGAAAACGAGGCAGCTGCGTTCCATTTCATCCGAGTAAAAGTGAGTCGCTTTAAAACCGGTTTCACTTTCCGTTTAATCACAGTGTGCACATGAGGAAAACGGAGGGGAGGGGGGTTGTTACAAGGGCAAAAGAGAAAAGTTGAGAGGGGGGAAAGAAAGTAGAGGAGGGAGTAGGGGCGATGGATGGCAAGGCGAGCGTGGGCGGCGTCAATGACACGGAAGAAGAGCGAAGCAAAATCGTGCAGTCGCCGGCTGTCCTGTTGTTACGCGACAGTTTGTTAGGCAGGGAAAGTGCCATTCATGTGCCAAGGGAGAGCTAACTTCAAGTTGAACACTTTCCCCCTAGCTCTCTCGACTACTACTATGTACTACATACTATACTATTTCTTCTTCTTCTTCGTGCATTCTTAGTACCAACGCATTAAGGCACAGCGAAGACGTTCCGAGTTTCAAATCTTGCCTCTCAACTTAGCAGAGCTAGCAAATTCCAAACTTTCCCTCGCGGAATTTTTCTTTTCCCCAAGAACTACTGTATACTCCACTTCCTACCAAAAAAGAAAAAAAAGACAGGAAATTCTCCTATTGACCTACTGTTTCAGCTGTTACAATTTAGAACTCTGTCACACGCCATTGACCCCCTATGGACCCTTGCTGAACGTTGTGCGTAACAGTACTAATGTCCCCACTTGTCACATTATACCGAAATAGATTTTACAATATTTCACAAAACTTTCGTTAGATATCAAAGTCGAATTCTTCAAACTTGTAGAAAACGAATACATTAAAAATGCTTTTTAAGCATACTCTGTATATACTAGCATATAGCGTCCGCCATATTGGTTTTTAATTAACAGCATTTATCCAGTGACCCTCGTGAGACTAAGACGAATCCATGGACACCTCATTCCTAAAAATCCGTCTTGTTTTTGTATGTAGAAACTCACAACTCACTCACAGGGAAGCTATAATATAAAGAGTATAAAAACAGATAGATCTATCTTTAAACTCCTCTTAAAGTCGTATATACCTCTTCCCCCAAATAAACAAACAAACTAACCTTTCAAGCAAACATGTTTACTAGGTCTTTACTTGTGTATACAGTTACAGTAATTGTAACTGTGTTTATTTTTTGTGACACAATACAATCATACACAACAGTACCGATGCTCCAAACATAAACGTTCTTCTCCTTAAATGTTAATTTTACTTCCGCTCCGGAAATGCTAATTTTTTTTTTCATGTGTACATTCTAGAAATTTCGTTAATTTTTCAAGCATAAATTTTCTAAACAACGAGTTTTAGTCTAAATTTAAATATTAATAAGAAGTCCACGTCTTTAATATTCATTCAAATAAGAACAACAACAAGCCCTTTATTATAAACTCAGTCTTAAAAGATAATTAATTTTCTTAGAATTTTTTCACGTCTTAGCTACAAGAAAAAAAAAGAATCTACAAAATTTATCCGAACTCGCAAATCATATTTTAATTGCCTAACTTAACTCCCTTGTTTCTTTCGCATGTATTGTGATTACCAAAACCCATTGCAATTATTAAAGAAAAACAAACGGAACATAAGCATTTTAAGTACATCAGGACTCTCTTCAAAAATTTGTATTAAAACAAAAAAGTATTAAAAGAGCATTTTGACCAAAATGGCATATATTTATTTTTCTACTTTTTTAAGATTAAATCTCATGAATTACGTATACTGTAGACCTAAATGTCTTTCAATGTTTTACAACATGTATACGCTTTTAGTATTCCAGACCCGTTTTTAATACAACTTGCAATAATATTGGATTTTTTTATACTTTAAATCCAAGGAAAAAAAAACATTTTAACATGTGGAAATTAAATATGTGTATAAAAAAAACAAGTAATTTTAAAAAAAAATATACTACTGTACCTTTAGTAGTAAAGTGTTTCTTTGGATGAATCTGTTTTACACTTAACAATGAGCAAACTATATGTAGTAAATTATGCCTAATTTATGTATGTATGTTAATTTACAATATGAGGAAACGAAAATGTGGTTCAGAGAATCAGCAACACGCTACCTGAAAAACGCGTAAATTTTCACGTCGTACCAATAGCTCCGAATTGACAAAACATTGTTTCCTCAAAATATTGATCGATTCAATTGTCACCCCACGTGACTAATCTGTACACCAAATTTCAAGTCTCTACGACACGCGGTATGTGGTTAAAAATGACGTCTACGATTTGAAACAGTTGAACATTTTGAAGACTGTTTAAAATGTCAAGTTAAGTTGAATAAAAGGTTGTAATGAAAAACACAATGTAAGAAAGCGAACATTATTTTATATGTATATTTATAATATATTTGCGTGTATAGCCAAACTGAAGATCAAATCGGTTATACCATTTTATGGTTTCCAATGACTTATGATATTTGTCTTTCACTATACAACTACATGAATATAAGTATTCCTAATTATTCCATTTTTATACCAATAAAAAAAGTAAAGCTACTCTACAACTATCATCAACTAATTTGGTAGTAAATTGAAGTGATATGATACTTCTTCACTCGCCATGTTAGAAGCAAAGTAGATTAATTTGGCTACTTTAAAAGCAACTTAAAGAGTCTAATTTTGAGTACACAAAGTAATAATCCCCAATCATCACCATCATAATCAACATCACCAGGCTTAAACAACTAGTATAAACCATCACCATCGTGGTTGGCGTTGTAGCAGAACAATCATTACTAGGATTTGAGCGTGCAACAACAGCATAATTAAAGATAATACAAGTTTTACTTGTAAATATCCCCCCACCCACCCATTTCACATATTTTTTCCCCACTGTGTGACGATTGGGATGGTTCCAATCGTCACCCGACGAATGCTCGTGCCAAGGAAGCACAACACAACGACGGAAGTAACAGAAAAGGAAGCCAAGGAAGAAGGGGGACGTCGATGGTAAAAGAGGAGGTGTGTGTGTGTGTGTGTGCAGTGCATCCGGTTGTCATAGCAACCATTGCTGACGTCAGCATCCCTAAGGCAGCTCGGTTCCATCAAAGCCCCGGACGAAATCATCTGCACACGGCCTTGGAGGATCACCTCCACCCACGCAGTAGCAACACGCAGTACAAGAAAAGAGACAAAAAAATATATATATATAAATAAATATATATATATATATATATATATATAAAAGAAATAGAGTAAAGTTGTTCGTCTCCTCCTCGAGTAGGTCCGTCGTCGACACGATTACAACACACTTCCCGCTTCCTTGGCTTTTATTTTTGTAAACGGATTACGTCAAATATCATCGGTGGAATTCAAGGCGCCGACAGAGGACGTTGTGCCGTCTATTGCATCGTAACAGCACAAAAGCCAACTCTTTTTTAAAAAAATATAAATATATCTATATATACACATTCTTTTTTTTTTACCCACCCCCTTTGTCGTCGTCTTCTTCTCTCACTCGTTCCCAAAGTTTTTTTCCCCTTTCTTTTTCTTTTTTCCTGTTCATCCCCTGAACTTTTTTCTTTGCTTTCATTCTCATTGCTGCATTTGTCGACATCAACATGACCGTTTCCATTTGCTCTTTTTTCTATATATTCATGCTGCCCTACTGCTTAAAGCTATTATATGCATAATTCAAATATAAATATAAATACATTTTTTTATCAAACACAATTTTTTCTTCATTTCTTTCACGTTTAGTGAATCACTTGGAATATATCTATTTTGAACGAATCACACCATACAAATTATTTTATTCGCTTTTTTAAAGATGGAATAACCACATTTGAACCTTAAATGGACTCATAGATATATTTAACATTTAATGGCCATTTTTTTTATGTTCACCACAGAAAAAATGTCACTTATAACGAACATACAGTGTAACGAAAATCACAAATCGTATGTAGGTAATTCAAAGAGTAAGTTCGATGAAGATTATGCAAATTTTCTTATTTGCGATCTCGTTGATATGTCTTAATATGTGAGTCATGTCGAGTACAAATATATCCTATAACAAGTAATTTTGATAACCTCTTTTACAACTTGTGTTATGCTAGAAAGCTTAACAAAGCTGTAGCAATGCGTTGTGTTATGCTGAAAAGCCTGGGTGAGATTCTTGTCATGTTTAGAGTTGACTGGAATAGAAGAACCTTAGTGGATGCCTCTCAGCAATGACCATCACTTTATATTTATTTTCCGGTCAAACTAAAGATATATACGATATTTACGTATGAATCGATGATCTCCTACTATGTGCATAATTTCTGACATATCTGAAAAACTCTTTTCATAGTATATTTGAAAGGATCCGGGCAATATAAACCACATATTTTTCAAAAAAATGACATTTTTACATCAAACTGTCCTTCAGCACTGTTTCTAGCTGGTTACTTTACCACTTCCTGGATTTTACAGAAAATAACAGCATAATACAGAAAATCACCTTGTAATTTAGTATGGTGCTCGATGGAGTTTCTCGCCAGAAAAACGGTTCTCCCGAAAAATTTTAAAAAATGTGGCTTATCGTAATATTACCCGAAGCCCTTCAATTATACTGTGTTTTTTTTTCGTATTTATATTCTACAAAATGTTTTCATCGCATCAAGTCGTTCATTTTTTGGGAGTCATTAGCATCAACCAACTTGCCCAAGAACACTGGCCCGTCCTAATTATGAAAAATTTTAATTTTGAAAGGTCAAGTTTATAGGTTCCAAAACCCAGTATACTAATTACACAAGTGCAATAGACAACTCGGCGCCTTAACGATTTCAATTTTGTTTTAACGATGTTAATTTTCTCAAATGCTCTCAGGTGTCAAATTGACCCGAATATTTCCATTAAAGAACTGCGCATGCCTAATGATTTTTCGTAATGGAGTTAGCATCGGTGCAATTAACGTGTGTATATCATAACGCAAACTTACCACCGATTTCAATACATCAAACAAAAAGAAACAAAAAACAATACTGACAATGACAACTACTTAAAAATAATACAAAGTAAACTCAATTGTAAAGAAAAACGGTATAAATTCATCTTAAATAAATGGCAACCTTCGGTATCAAGAAAGAGAGTCGTGGGAGTGAAAAGAAATGATATAAGAGGATCGAATGTTTAAAATTGCTGTCAAAAGAAAAATGTCTTCAAGATTATGAATAAAAGTGAATAAAAAGGAGAGCAATTTTTACAATCGTGCTGAGAAGGTCAAGATGAACATTTCAATAGGTTTTCGTGTAATGTCAATCACAAGTCAGCAGTTAACAAAGAAACACATCAAACCAAATGGCAGCGCGAGGAAGCCCACCATCACGCTAGAATTTCTGCTGGTTCCTAAAAGGAAATGAGATCCGCCATTTCAATTTCCACTGACGACAGCAGAATTTTTCAAGAGGATCTATAAAGTCCACCTCGATAATATAAAGCTGTTTTCGCCTTCACAAAAAACACACACATATCTTTCGACTCTACAGATCGATAAAACACAAACCAACAAACACAAAAAAAAAAACTAACCTAATTTCAAATATTACAAGTTAACTTTTACACTATGAAACTTCGTAAGGAAATTCAGCCATGATCAAAGTTTATCACAAAATATTGATGACGTGATCGCTAAAAATCGCTATCTAAAAAAGAAAGCATTCCTCTTTACTATAATGATTTTTTTGTTTAATAATACAAATTTAGTACGATGATTATTATAGAAATCGATATTCCATTTCACAGCAAACTTGATTATTTATTCCACGCTATTATCGATTTTGTACAGAACTTAAAATATTAGATAAATCTAGTATTAAATGACAAATACAGAGTTCTCAAGCATTAATGTTCTACGTTAC
This sequence comes from Cryptops parisi, assembly GCA_034695005.1. Taxonomy (NCBI): domain Eukaryota; kingdom Metazoa; phylum Arthropoda; class Chilopoda; order Scolopendromorpha; family Cryptopidae; genus Cryptops; species Cryptops parisi. The sequence goes on from JAQIWH010000221.1 coordinate 29,058, forward strand.
GTATCGACTCCCTTGCATTATTTATGTCATTAAAGACTCGTGACGTAGTTCGATATATCGATTACACCCAGTTTCAGTCGAATTTCTATAGATTAAAACGGTTGTTGTAACATGTCAAACCAAAATGACAACTTAGCAATGCCGCAGAACTTAACACTCGAATAAATGGAAAATCACTTGTACTGTACCATTAAAAATGGTAGTTACAAGAATTACTTGGACCAAATTTCAAGTCTCTACATCACACGAAACCTGGTTAAAAATGACTTCTACGATTTGAAACATTGAGACTTTTTGAAAACCGTTTAAGACGCCAGGTCACGTTGTAATAAAAAGATTGCAATGATAATAATAAGAAAATAACTATTCAGGATAACTCCGAATACCAATATAAAACTATAGTCCTGAATTTCTTTTAACATTATACTACTGTATATATTTGTTGCTACAACGTTATTTAAAGAAGCATTCTGAAAGGAGCCAAAACATTGCTTTAAAGAGCAAAACAAACTTAAAGATAGACATGTTGAATGAATGAAGAAGAAAAAACTTAAATAAGACCTTCGAAAAACCAGCGAAAATAAAAGGGGGTTAACATTCAAAGGAAAAACAGGAATTACCAACGATATAAACGAAAAGTCCGGAACGTGTCATGAACTAGGCCTCCGACTCAAAAACAGAAGAAAAAAAAATCACGAATTGTGCAGAAAACGCCTTAACACGCGTAAATAAAGGAGCTTTCATTCCCGGGTTCGCCCAAAAGGCGTTCAATAACCGTAATTGCGAGCAAACCTACAAGTCACGTGAGGTGCGTTGTAATCCACTTATTCAATACGGGAAAGATCGGAGGCGATCACTTGGTCATAAATGAGTCAAAAACCCCATTGGCCAACAGTACTGACCAACTTCGCTAACCAACAACAACAACAACAACAACAACAACAACTAACCACCCCTAGAAAATTTCAAGCTCGCAGACCCCCGAAGGGCAAAACGGAATAGGAAACAGGTGCAAGCAATATTATGCAATTCGAGTAAATTGCGTTTCGCTTCTTCGTTTTTCGTTAGCATCATCATCATTGGAGGAGAGAGCTATTCAAAGCTATTTGATTCGTGCGAGAGACTGAGAGAGAAAGAGAGAGAGTGAGTTGAGTGAGAGAGAAATCGAAGCGTGCAACGACCTCGCTTTCGATGTTGCATTTAAATGTTTCGCTCGACAACATTTCGAATCCGGAAAACATTCAATGCGGGATTAAATTGCTAGTCCCCCCGTTATCAAACCTAGCTATTTGCATTCCTACAATGACGCCATAGTGATGATGAACAATGTATCACCGGTTGCCATTTCCTCCCATTCTACTTCAACTAAATTGCTTTTTTTGGCTTTTATTTTTTTTTTTACTCACATAAAAAAGAATCCCTTTTTAAGCCATTTAGCAGAGACCTGCCAAGTCACTCTAATTACAACCTTTCAAACACCTAATCGAACATATTAAACACTAGCGAATGTGAATGGAACAGCGAAAATAAAATAAATAACATTTTTCAACCTCGTCCTGTAACAACCATTTGAATTTTAGAATTTTTTTGACAAAAATTATTTGATGACATATGTTGCTGTCACAAACTGTTTTCAAATCCACTTCCCCCTACAACTAACTGCATGCACCCAATACTAGCGGGTTTAAGGACCCCTTGGAAATGTCTCAACTCAATAGAAAGTGAATTTTCCAAGTTGCTGTCACCGAGCAAAAAAAGTACATTCCATTAGCAAAGGAAAAGTATTTGCTGCCACCATTGTGAATAGGACATAAGTCAACCTTCCACTTCTGGATTCTGATTAGAATTGATCTGGTTCAACAAACGTAAGACGTTCTGAATTAACAGGGAAAAAAATTATATGGATTTGGTTGGTGAAAAAGAAGTTTATATTTTTTCCCGATAGTTTGAAAGTGATGGATTTAGAAGGAAAAAAAAAACAACACAAAAATAAAAACAGCTTCAAATGCAATGTTTAATATAGTGTTAAGAAAAAAAATAAACCATACTTATAAAGTATGGTTTATTTTTTTCTCAACCTAACCTGCAAAATAAACCCAGAACCAAATATCAGAAAGTAGACGGGTTCTTCCAATCTTCTAAACTATGAAAGCTACTTTAAATGTCATCTAAAATGGGCCAAATTTTTAGAATATTACTTTTTTGAATACTGGAACAAGATAAGCTGGTGTTCCGACTCAATATAAAACTTCGCATTATAACGACCACCCTATAATCATGTTAATAGTGTCGTGATATTTGCAGTATTAAATATAACCTCCACCATTCATATAGCGAATCATGTATTTCTTAGTGTTTAAAGGTGTACTCTTGTATAGCATTGAAAACATGTCTGGTTTACGATTATTCTTCAAAATTTAACCGGATTTTGTTCTATAATGCAAAAATAATAGTTAATCTTCCTCCATCAACAATGTGTTATAATAAACACTCATAGTACAAACGAAGTGAATCGAAACCACTAAAATATAATAAATTGAATAACAATGTCTATAAAGCGATATATAACAAAACAAATTTGTTATAAGTTAGATATTTAATTCTACGTGTTACCTCACACAAGTGTTAAATGTTTTAAAAATACAGTATATACGTGAATATAATACATACAATATGAATCAGCTGAACCTATTAATTACATTCAACATGTAATTAATGACGTTACTATATATTTAATTAGGGCATACATACAAATAAGTTTTTTGTATTTCAATTTATACGTGGAATAATTTTCTATTTGTGCGAGAGTTACGTTCCGCGCAAACCTAGCATGACTCGACACTCGCATATATTGAAATTACCATTGGTAAAAGTGCTCATTCACCGCATAAAACAGCATAATACTGATATTTTCTCATCTGAACAAATCAAAGAACAGCTGGAAAAATTTCTTTCGTCGCATATTAGCAAAATAGCATATAGGAAACTTGGCACATTATTACTATAACTGTAAAAGATTCTTATAGAAAAACAACAAAAAATTAACAAAACATTTATAAATGCAATTTTAGCCAATCCATTTGAGATACCGTAAGCTCCTGTAGAAACAAACCATCCAGAATTTGATATGGCAAAGCAGAATTATTGAGCATCAAAAATCATTGTAGTGATCCCAAATAAAAGGGTTTAGCTACTTTCATGGCTACTGCATAAATCGACGACTTCCTGTATAATAGTTTCATATACGGAATAGTAATCCTTTATTAAACCACTACCACATCTCAAAATCTACTTACAGTACATCTTGCACAGAACTTACAAATGAGGTCAGTATCTCTGTTTCTTTGCACTCAAAAAGCATATTACTAGGTTAGTGGTCGGTAATCTGATAAACCTCTGCACAACATAATCATGTACTTGACGCACACTGGTCGTGGGATGAAGAAGAAAACACGGTCAACGTGATTTAGTCGTCTTTTACTATCACGTCTTCCAATCGAACCTCGGAATGATACTCAAACGAGAAAGAAAGATTACCACTCGTTCTTTGAAGAAAATGCTCTTTGCGAGAGTATTAAAGTGTATCTTTCATCTTTCCCCCATTGCAAAACAACATCAATAACGAGTGTTCGTACATATAAAAAAAAATTTTTAAAGAAAGCAAAATACTGATACTATGAAAAAAAGGATGTATGAATGTTCACTCAGTGTTCTATTTTAAAAGAAGAGAGTTCTTCGAACAGTTCTACGAATCAATATTGTAAGCGTACAAAGAAAATAAGAAATAATACGAAAAAAAACTTCTTATGTTAGCACAACCTTTTAACCTGGCTTGTTTATTAATACTAATAATATATATGTATGTATGTGGTTTAGCTTAGCGATGTTTCAATTAAAGTATGTGGTTGTTAACGTCATCAACATTCTATGAGAAAAACTCCACCTTCACGTCACATTGTTTTGAAATTGATTAGACACAACCTAATAGAATTATATGTACTCTGGACTGTGTCTACGTTTCAAATTTCAGCTTTCTGGGATGGCGGAAAGTTGGCCAAAATAGACCGCAAAGATGTTGAAACATCTTGCACACACACACAACGGACAAGCCAAGTTAAATGAAAGTTTGTAATAAGTTTTTAAGAAAAGAAAAGTTCATTAAGAAATTCACACGTTGAAAATTATTCATTTAAAAAATGTATCGCGGATGTATCAATTATTTTTCTTTTTTAAATTAAAATTTTTTAAAAAAAAACAACCTTAAGGATGAGTTTTCGCCAATTTTTTAAATTTTTGTTTTTTTATTTTTACGTTACTTTTGAATCAAATAATTAAACCCAAAGCTTTTCTTTGTTCATTTCATTTTGTAAGCCTAATCTCGCGACGAAGGCGTTTTCATAAAAACATTTTCTCAGGAAACGACTTTCGTATTGATTTTGGTGAACACACAACACAAGAAAAGCAACTCATCTACAACACTAATAAACAAATGATGCAGATGAGTAGGTTTTAAAATCGATTCTTTAAAGTGAAACATGGTTATTTCGCAACAACTAAAAGATGTATTATCAAAAAAAAAATGAATCAAAAAATAAAAAAAAATAAAAAAACACAAACAAACGAGAAAAAAAAAACACGTACCAATTTTAACGACGATATGGAATTTACTTTCTAATTAGGCTTATATCGAGCGGAAAGTTTTCTTCATTCTTTATGTTTACTCAATGTTTTTCTTGGAACGAAAAAGGTTGTAAATCATAAAAAGTCCATTGGATTTCCTACGCAGACAAAGTGAGTCGATGGAACGTCTCTGAATAATTCATCGATATACGAGCTAAAGTTAAAAATAGCGGATAGGTCGAGAAACATTAGTCTTATTGAATCCTGAAATTCGATACATCACAGCACGAAAAGAAGACACCCCACTGTGAACATTTGATGGGTCACTATACTCCTACTTCATCTTGTTTGCACGTTTGTGTGTGTATGTGTTTCCGTTTCTTCTCGACTTAAACTTCTTTTATACGTGTGTATATAAGTACAGTATCTTTCTGTCATTGTATTGTTGTTTTTGTTCTTTGGTTTCGATTCTATGTAAACACTGAAGTCGACGTTTTCATTAACTTTCCAGGCTCCTGGGAAACCAGAACTTAAGAAGAGCAAGTAAGAAAAATGTGGACAAATCCTATGGGTTTAACCCGCTTTTAATCAATAAAGTGCGTGGGTGATTTTTCTTTTTCGTTCGTTTTATTATTCTTTTTCAGTTTCAATTACGAGACAGTCAAGCTTACGACAAATAAAAAACCTAACATGATAAAAAACATATTTATTAACTTACTATGTAAAAATCGGTTATGTAACATGATTTAATGTAATGTCAGTATGGGAACTAGGATTGAATTTCATTAAGTTTCATTAACATACCGGGAATTTTTAAGTTACTTGTAGTTAACACAAATAATCCTCGTCTTAACACGTTTAAATCCTCTAAAGCGCCGTGTTAGGAGGCGAAACACGTGTGAAGAATAGAGGAGTTAACTAAGTTTACATATACTCAACAGCAATTTAGTATAACAAATGACTGCACAAACGTACCCTTTAAATTTAATTATAACGCTGCAAAAAAGAAATTATACAAAATTTCTCAAAATAAATAACGATTTTTAGCATACAAATTCAACGTAAATTAGTCAGTAAAAAATTGTGTTATAACAAAGAACCTGAAGAGTTTCATTTGAAAAATGGTCTCTAAAATGATGCAATAACGAAAACCTATATAAAGTTAAAATTAACACTTAAGCGATCTCAGAAATGCCATGTAAATGTCTACATTTTTTTAATCACCCTGTATAGTTTGTAACTAAGCAAATACGACTCCAAATTCTTAAATTTGGAGGCGAACCTCGCATTGTAAATCCATCGATATCAGAGTTTCCTTTTAAACCTATCACTTTCTGGTAATGCAAATTTCATGAATGGTACATGTCACTGCCCAAATAAATAAATAAATAAACAAACAAGAACAAATTAAATATAAACGTAACTGCTAAAGTATTAAAAGTGCATTAAAAATGGAGCATCAAACCCTCTCAAAACTTTATTCGTACACATGCAAAGAGGAGAAAGTGAGATGTCAACCATTAGGTCAGTGGCACGTGACCCTGCCAATGGCGACCCCTTTTGCACTCGAATCGCTTTACTTGAAATATAGTCGTGGGGAGAAGCAGCAAGAAAAAGGGTTAAACGAGGAGAAGAAGAAGAAGAAGAGGCAGGAAGGGGGGAGGGGAAGAAAAAATCGATTTTTCTGACATTGAGGAGAGGCAAAGTCGAGTGACGCTCTTGTCGACCATCTACGATCAATTAGCCCCTTGATGACCATTCTGCAAGCGAGCGAATGGTTCCCGAAAATTTTCTTTCTGCAAGTTTCTTTCTAATTGCCAAAAAAAAGAGAGTACGAAAAAAGAACGCACCCCCGTACAAAAAAAAAGGTTAAAAAAAAAAGAACAACTTAACTCCCAAGTTGTAGTACACACGCAACAAAAAACGATCAACTTCTTCAAACGACAACAACAATACGGATGGAAGAGTTAATTTTACAATTGATCGGTTTCGAATTGAATGAAGCTACACGTTTAATGATTAGGGGAGGATATAGGTAATACATCATTACCTTCACACCACTTACAATACGCGTGGTCGATACGAATCATTAAATATGTATGAATGTTGATCCGGTTCGGTTGAATTATGTTTGTCATTATTGAGACGTGTGTATGTGAAAATTCAAGAAAATTACACACTTCATCTCGAATTCATTTCGGACCTTTCGATCATAATCTAAGTTTATGGCCTTCCGATGACGACTATAACCATGATTCAGTGAATGGAAATGATTTAAAAGCATTGCTTGGCTCCGAAAATTCCTCTCCGATCTCGAATTTTCCGTGCTCATCGATTGGTGTGTATTACACAGGTAAACCCTTCGATTAACACGGTACTTTGCTTCCACCAAAACACCGTGTAATTCGAATTCAAGCAATTCGTTTTCCGATCTCGATTCAGATTAATACAGTATCATGTTAAGTACATAAATTTACTCGGTATTGAAGTATTTAAAGTACCTATTCGTACGTACGTACATGTTCGTAGTATATTATCGGTATTTACCTAGTTCTAATGTCCAATGTCGATACAGGAAATCTCTGTTTTGTAGGAATGATCCTTATATATGCAATTTGGCTAATATACGACGAAATTCTCCCAGATGCCAGTTATAAGTGAGAAAATTGTTTTTATTATGTGATTTTACGTGATGGTAGTGACTCAACGTTCCTGCACTGGTCTCCTTTAACGATTTCCATATCGATTTAGATTTATCTACGATTCGATATATTTGAGATTTCGATTTATGCAAACGTTTCTCAGAACGTAGCACTCGGAGAAATCAAGAATCTATACAAGAGGCACTTGTATGTATAGTTTTCATCATAAAGCTGATGTACAATGCTGAAACAATCCATCCACTTGTATCCTGCTCAAACATAATAAACTACATCTGGATAGGGTTCACTATTACTGATTACTAATGTCACACTTACTCGTAATACAAAAGTACATTATTATAAAGATATAGTAATAATATACCGATATCGCATCGAGTACTGTACTCGTATATAGTATTCCTGACTAACATTTATATACTGTCCAGTATAGTTAATTGTATATATTTTTTATTTAATATAATGGTTTAATATAAGCCTAATATTTATTGGAGTCGTGGTCGTTTTGTGGTAAAGAGTTCACTTTTGATGCGAGAGGTCCAGGGATCGACCTCACGTGAATTCAGTTGGGGGTCTGACACCATGATCGCAGGTTTTCTCGGAGTTCCTCCTGCTTTGTAAAAGTGGCTTTCGTCCACACTAAAGCCACTTATTGATAAAAAGTTAAAATGAAAATTTACAGTACCCAAGTACTATAATACAGTGTACAGTATAAAATTAGTACTTTCCTGTTATAGCCGGGGCGAGCCTGATGTTGATATTTGCTTTGTACTTGGTTTATTTTGTATGGGTTTATTTTGCAGATTAGGTTAGAAAAAACAAAGAAACGTATTAAATGTCTGATATCGTTTTGTTTTCTTAATCTGCAAAATGAACCTATCACCAAGTACAAGCAAATTTTAGCAACTCAGACTCACCCCGGCTATAACAGGAAAGTACCTAAAAATTTTATTTACCAGTAGTATACAATATAAATTTCATATCGAGTACTCAACTATACACAAACTGGTATGTTGTGTTAACCTGTGTAATGTGTAAATTCATAATGTAATACGAATGCAATGTAATAGGTAGTATTATGTAGAAATTAGTATAAATGCAATATTTTTTTCATGTAAAAAACGACACCCCCTAACAATTTTGCACTAATGATTTTTTTTTTGTTTTGATTTAAGTAAATCTGAGAAATGTCGCGTTAATCAAGAGTTTTTGCTACACAATTGGAAAATCGATTTGAATAAAAATTAAAATAAAACTCCCTCAATAACTGGACAAATAATGTAAGAAAAATCGAATTCATCTTTGTGTTTACTTTTTTCTTTTCTGGATCATGTTTTTCGGAAGTTCGAAACAACATGAACTGGTAAAGGGAAAAAAAATACAGAAACTAAAGCCACCCACAAAAAAAAATACACTCTTATTCCACTTCAATAAACACCACCCAGGCGATTCAGGAAAGGCTTTGTGAAAGGAATTTATGAGATAAAAAGATGAACATCTTGAAATCAGGTTAGCAACACGTGAAACGTGAAAGTGATAAACACCGAAACTGAAACACCTCAGAAAGATGATGATGATGAAGAAAAGAAACAATATAAAATCGAGTCCTTCCGAGAAATTGTTGGTGTAACAAAATAAAATCGAGTCCTTCGGATGTTAAAGAAATTGTTGGTGTAACAAAATCCAAAAATAAGAGACGACAACAAAATATTAAAAAATCACTACTTGCATAAAAGTAAACATTGAATTTCTGGAATGTTTTCAAAACCTATCATTGTGAGCGGAAAAAGTAAGCAAACATGTTATGAACTGCCATGTTGATTAATTCCGCGTAAACAAAGTTTCCTCGCTAAAATGTTAAAAATTAAAAACGGTAAATAATATTAATAAATGAAAATCCTTCACTAGTGTGTCAAAAGAAGTCTTTCACTAAACTGATTATGACTTTTAAGGCGAAAACTTTTTAATAAATTGAATGTTGTTTTTCATTTTTACTTTCAAAAATAATTCGATTTTAACATTAAATTATTCATTGTTTATCATTTTCCTTGAATTAATTATGAAAATATTCAAAGTGGTATTTGAAGTAGTCAAAACAAGCATAAATCAAATATCGAATTACTCAACGATTGTATAAGTTTAAATTCGCATAAATCGACACATGAAGAAATCAAAAATAAATATTTATATTTTATATTTGTTTTGCATTATATATGCACATACAGTATATCTGAATATAACAATAGCCTATATAAAGAGTATGCTTAAAAACATTTTTAATGTACTTGTTCCACATTTAACTAGAACGAGACAATTAATTTAATTTTCTCCTGGACGATTAAATCGATTTTCTTTTTTGACCCCCAAAACGAAACAACCCTTCAATAACCTTCGCTTTTCAAATCGCAATAAATTTCTCACGAAACGTCACTAATTAATGTGCGGGGAGGTTGACATTCATTTGCTAAAATTCGTCACAGGAAAAACAAAACATCCACGACCAAAAACTAACTAATACTAGTTTATCATGTCCAGTTATGACATATTTACACACACACCAACATAATCAACATGATTGGTCGTCTACTACAAATAAAGTTTAATAGATACGTGACTAGAGACTTAACGAAAATTAATTACCGATATTAATTCGTTTCCCATAAAGATGAAAGGCTCATATAAAACTAGATCTAATGTACTGAAGATTTAATTTAATTTATTTCCATTTAAAAAACATATAACTCAATATTCTTCCGAGTGCATTCAATACCCACATAATTTTAAAATGGAAAAAAAAAGATCGATTTTTTTTCATCTCACCAATAAAAGAGAATCGTGTTCATTTTTTCAGGGACTAATGAAAAAACTTTTGAAAAAAAGTCACAAGATGAGTCCTATTAAATGTGCTATTAAATGTCCAATTTTCAAATTAAACTCACCGAAAGAGTTGTTTTAAGACAAAAAAAAACTGTTAAAATCACTTATCACGTGTATCCTTTCATTCTCATCCTTAATTTTCAACAGTAACTGTTTTTAGGTAATTTAAAACGAAACAGATCATTTTTTTAATGAATAATTAATAATTTCTTATACTCTTAACTTCCGAGATAAAACACTAGCCTACGCATGTGGTACTAATTTTAAAAAGTGTATGAGAAAAAAAAACACACTTCCTTTATTCGTGTACATAAACTCGTCAAATAAAAGGTTGAAAGCAAAAAATGCAATTTTATAATAACATGTCAATAATATATCAAATTTTAAAATACTAACGATAATATCAAATCATATAAAATTCAGCAATTTCAGTATTTTTCTTCTGTTTCAAGAAGTAAGCTAAAATGTGTGTGAGTGTGTGTGTGTGTGGCGTGTGTTCACATAGAAAACGTTAAGGACGGCGACTGACCGGCAACAGAACAGTGACAAAATTGACTGGACATCGACCCATATAAATTTGATACAAAAACAGTTTTGGACAACCGCAGCCTATGTTCAAAATTTCAGCTCTGTAGGTCATCGGGAACTTGCCATAAAAAGGGTTCAACGATGTTGATGACTATCGAATGCTCGTGTTACATTACATTACAATGGTCTGTTACAAGTCAGTCGCCGCCTGTAACGTTTTCGATGTGAACTCTTATTTGGTTGGATATTGAGAAAGTTTTTAAAACGAAAACACCAGCTTTTTAACATAAAAATAGAAAAGGGAGTATAGTAGTTCCACTTAATTAGGGTTGGTGATTTAAATTACGTCGATAGCAATTAATTGAACCGTAACCAAAGGTTCGATTTATGTTTTGAATAGGAAGCAAATAGAGCAGAAAGCACAATGTGCCTTATGAAGTTTTCCTCTTAAAAAGAAGCTTTGAAAAATTGCCTTCAAAGTGCTAATTATCTTTTAATGAGGCAGCTTGAAAAATTGTTTCACAACAACGACATTTTTTACTCGAACTGATTTATTCAAAATGGAATTCTTCAATGCTAATGAATACGTTTCACGTGAGCATTAATCTGCTCTCAACAACCCTCAACCAACAATTTTTTTCATCCAATTTTTCTTGAGAAAAAAGAATTGGGAAAACATCAATATTATATAAGCTTTAGTGTTAAGATCGAGAGAAAAAATCGGTTTCAATCACTAAAATGTTTTCATCAGATTTTAGTTAAATTTTTTATATATTTATTTTGAACTAGCAATGAACACAACATAATCACATGAAACTAAGCCAAATGTGGCTTGTTATTCCATTCATGTACAAGGACATCAATGATACCAATGTTCACTTAATAGTAACACAAAAACCAAAAATATTATCTTAAAAAAAATAAAATAAACATAACCAACAACAAAAAAAACACCAAAAAACAGAGAAAAAGAAAAAAAAATATCGCACTTTCATCATAAATCGTTTGACAAACAGATCACAACATGTATCGACTATTGAAAGCTTTCAAGTAATTTACTAATGCTTTAAAGTAAGCTCTTCCCTTTATCTATCTCCACATTAGTTAGCTTGTTTCACAGCATTATACAACAAAGAATTCTGTGCAAAGGTTTTAGTCTAATGAAACTAGAGATCATATAACCTGAAAAGTTTGTTCCAGTATCTGGTGTTCTTACCAATGAAGATATCAATGACATCAAATTGGGAGGAAACATCTCCCTATTATAGTTATATACAAAAAGCAATGCATACAATTTAATCACTTGGTGAACAGTCAAATTTTGTAATGTTGCAAACTCAGGAGTAACACTATCAGATCTATTTAAACCCAACAAAATTCTCAAAAAATGCTTCTGCAAAGGCAAAATAATCCGAATACCTCTGACTGAGGACGCTTCCCATGACTCAATACCTTACACTAGCTTTGAGTAGAAACAGACATAATAGATATACATCATAACCTTTCGTGGAACAAGATCTTCAATCTTGAAACATACCCCTAATTTTTTCCTTAGGTCCAAGCAAAAATCAGAAATATAGTATACTCATAAAAGTGAAAATCAAAACAAACACCCAACCATTTCTTTATTTATTTGTTTGTTTCGTCCCTTTGAGACATTCGAGAACAAAAAAAAATTAGAAAAAAAAGGGATACAACAATAAAAATACAAACACTTAACAACTAGAGTAAAACGTAAACAAATTATGATAAAAGTTAATAAACAACAACTAATATTTGTTTGATAAAAGTACATGATTTGTTAGGGTCTTCTTGAAATGTATACAGGTGGTAGCACATATATATTTATTATTAATTTTAAATTATGTTGGCTATGCATAGTTTTCCTTGTGACGGTTGAAAAGTATTATTTAAAAATTAGGATTAAAATAAAATTAAAATCACATGAGTTATTGTTCGAATCGAGCAGGAAACAACGTATTTATGTGGAAAATTATCGTTTAGATTCGAATTTTCGTTACGGATATAGTGACATACCACGTTCATTCAATTTAGTTTATTGATTGTTGATACCAAAGTCAAATATATATAACTAGGCCCACTAGATAATAAAAATGTTATTTTCTGTGTTTTATTCGTTCATCACGTATCTTTAGTAGCAACAATGTGAATGTACATTTTCAACTAAATATAACACTTTGGTTAAAATATAACATTTTAACTAAAATTTACTTTACACAATAAAGCGCTTTTAATTTACTGTTTTTATAATTAAAAATAGCGGTTAATTGCGCAGTCGTAAGTGAATCAAGCAACGCATTATGAATGACGCTAAAGCTCCCCCTGATTGTTGTTTTCACGCTGTGCCCATGTGTGTAACAAAGAAGCCTATTCGGGCAGCAACGCTTCTCTTTAAAAGAGCTTCAGTGGAAATGCGAATTAAAGATTTAAAACAAAATAAATTAATAATAAATTTTTGTTTACATAAAGTTTACATAGTTGAATATAAATTTAATAATTTTGTCATATTTTAATTATATTAATATAAAAATTTGATTTCTATAATAGAGAATAAACATGATGTAGATCAATATAAATATAGTTTTTGTGTATTAAAACTTTTAAATTAAATAGTTTGACATTCAATTATATATACAATATATTCAAAATTTTAATTACCATTATATGTGTTTTTATTATATATTCGATTAAATCTTAAACAAAAAATAATGAACGTAAAATATTATTGATATTCACAAACGTTCACGAACAATTGATTTATTAATAAACAGACTAAAAACCCGATGATCGGAATCGCAATTACGCAAAATTCCGGTTTATCCGAATTAATACGTCTTTTCAACATAAAAATCGATACGTTATCGAAAATTTTTTTTGTTATCGAAAAATCAATGACATTATCAATAGCTATGAATAATTTATCAAACAGTAAGTTCAGTAATTACGAGGTTGTAAAAAAGATCATTAAAAACGCAGTTTTTTAAATTATTGGTTTACAAATTATATAATTATCGCTAAGTGTGTAAAGAAATACCTCACAAAACCGTCAAAACTCACTCAATTCAATTCAATACAGTATAACGCATACGTATGAAATTTGGTAGAACGTGCAAACTGTAATTAATACAGGATTATTTTAATGGCAAAAGTAATACTTGTTTTTGTTTACAAATCTTTTCTTTTGTTGAAAAATTATTGCTTGTTTATAAAACGCTGATTGAAAAAGGCTCTTAATGAAAATTCCGTCGGAAAATCAATTAGAACAAATAGGAACGACTGGGAGGTAAACAGTAGACAAAAAACACTTTAGATAGCTTTCCACTTGATGAAATTAGCATAGAAAAAGAAGGAAGGTTTTGTTTGTGCAGAGAGTAAGAAGTTTTATATTACTTTTGCTAGAAAGCCATAGTTTGCTTAGTTTATGGTGCGTTAATATTTCGAATTACCTAACTCCATGTTGACATCGATCAATCCACGCAGAGCATAACTTGGACAAGTAGTAGCAACAAGTCATCTCAAGTCCACCTGTTCATGCTGTAACCATGGAAACTGTCAGAATGATCAAAGACTAAAGGGTCAACAAGCTAGGCTGTGTTTGTTTGGCTCGTGTGATATCGTTCTTAATATATGGCCTGTATTTGTATTCGATTTGCATTGTACGCGTAAAGGATAAGGTTCAACTTCAACAGCTTTTCTCGTACACGAATTTCTATGCCAGATATATTTTTTTTGTGCTCCATTCCAATCAGTATTGATCTACACATCACGTTTCAACAACCTGTTTCTATGGTGAATAGCAAAGTAATAAATCCTATGTGGATTTAAAATTGATGAGTTATTCCATTTATAGGCATAGCTCGTCCAAAGAACATGTTGATAAAAATTCGAGGAGCGGTTATGATAGCCAAACGTTTTTCGCTTCTCACTACGATATAGTAAAAAGTAGTTTAAAATTTAATTCTACGTACTGTATGTTTTCAAACGTTTTGGCACGCGAACCACTTTTTATGACCACTTTTGTTTAGCACAAAATAGGCATGCACGCTCTTTGTAGAATTGTAGGAAAGTTACTTTAAAAATATTATAACTGAAAATTTTCGATATGGTGTGATGGAAATATATGAAACACTTAACGAAATATTAAACAGTTTCGTACACTATTAAAATGGAAAAAATACAAATATTCGTACATAACTTGTATTTTCAATGATATCTTTTGTATACAAATAGCCCACTGAATAGTAACGCGTCTTTATTGCATTTTATCAGTTTTTTTATAGCTGACGAATCGACACCACTAAACTCAACTTGTCTCGATTTTCACCACTAAACTTGTATCGATTTTTTATATTATTTTCAGTGCATAGTCATGCATGACAAATGTGCACTTTTTTTGCAGTTTAATATAGCGATTCTCAGACTTTTTTGTTCTTGATACCCTTAAAAATTACTGAGAACCCTCAAGAGGAAATCTATTGAGAATCTACTTTGGAAACCAATAATCTATTGTAAAATTTAAGAAAAGTGCATTACACACTATTTTTTTATATAATTTTCTTTGTATGCGTGTATGAAATGCTTTGAATCTAAAAGATTGCCATAACAACGTGAAGTAACAATAATGATAATGTGCAATCATAGCTATACCTGGATGTTGCTAGGCAACACGAGGGGTTACTGCATAATGAAGAAAAAAGCTTCCCGTCATTGTTGACAGACATACAGCTAGTTTATAATAATTTGGCCAATCTACGCATCACAATTTTAATTTTGTTATTACACATCTTGTATTAACTTCATTTGTGAGTGAGTGAAGTTATGTACGAGGCTGAACTGTAAATTGAATTCTAACAATAAAATTTGTCAGGCAACATGAGTTAAAACAATGAACTTTTTTCCCGTCATTGTTGACTGGCATTCAACTAGTAATATATAAATCACATTCTTAAAAATGATTTATATATTACTAGTTTTTAATGTGATTTTCGAACATGTAGATTGTAATCAGCTTCTTGGTGATTTTTATTACATATTAATAATAAGAATGACCCAGATCTCCGGTAGGCGTTTGTCATGAACGCTCTCTCAGGCCACACGATGAAAGACTGATGAATAAACAGCAGGATGAATCAGATCTGTGTTGCTTTTTGTCTACCCTCAGGCTACACAGAGTGAAAACACAGGTTTCTCGAATCTCCTTGTTTACCATACCAACCAAGGGGGTTTGTTTCTTGTTTTTATGATATAAAAAAAATAAAGTGGAAAAATCTTGGGGACTCCTAAAGGGGGGGGGTACTTGAACCATACTTTAAGAAACGCAAGTAGTCTAGTTTACTTGTGTAACTAATATGCAGAAGGCTAATGTACAGTAGCTTGTTGTTTAAAGTGTGAAGTGGTACTCGACAAGAGACCGATGGTTTTGAAGATTAGGTTGTTTTGTTTTTCTCTTATCGTTTGAATTGAGTCTTATCAAAATGTAATGGTAAGGATTTGCTCATAAGATTATTGGAAAGTTGTACACAATGGAAGGAACAGTGGAAAGCACTCTATTATGAGAAACCGTGCACATGATGGGATTGGATTGGGAGTGCTAACAGATGCTAGAATCGCATGTGGCAGCATCAATATGCTTCGTCCTCCGGGCCCAATTTTCATTTATCTTCATGTTTTCTTAAATTCATGCAAACTGTACGTTCTGCAGCTGATTTCTCCACTGATGGTTCTTGGCTATTGATTAATTGGAAAGTCTTTTGGTAATTTCAGGTTTTTAAAGAAAAAGAGCATTGTCTGAGACAACTTGTCTCTCCAAATGTTTGTTAGTCGTTGAAGGTCAGAGGTTAACTCGAAGCAGCTATACAGATAAAAAAGTTTTTTTAAAGTGCTGTTTGATTATATGTAAAGCTTAAGTAGGTAATCTCTCTCGAGTATTGCTTAATTTTAGATGTGGAAATTTGCATTATATATTGTTTGCGTAATTTTGGTGTCAAATTGAGGGTGTATATAGTTGTTTGCAGCGGGTTATACTGAAGGAAATGTTTATTTAGGATTGATGGATGAACTAATTTCATAAATGGGTGGAGTTAATTGGTTTTATTTGGGTGAATGACATAAGCCTATTTGGTGCTATTAACAAATAAAACGCCCAAAGCTTTTTTTCCAGTTAATTTTGATAAACAGTACAAACTTTCAACAATCTAGAATCATAATAAGGTAGCCTACATGGTTCAGATTTCCCGAATTTGGTAAAGCTTATTTATTTATTTATTTAATTTAATTATTTATTTTAAATTTAACAGTCACATGGACCACATTATGTCTTACGAGATGTATCTAAGATAGTTCGATAACTAATGTCATAACAGTTTCATAGTGTGAGGATGTCATTCAATGTTATGAATACAATACAAACTCGAATGTGACGGGACCAAACGTATTTCGGGTAAACGATAATTCGGATCATTCGGAATTTCAATATTTATGCCCGGTTTGGCATGCAAACAAAGTTGTCAACAAAGGTGTACAAGTTAAAAATGTGAACATTTAATGTAAGATATTTATTACAGTACTAACTTACAATTATTTGCTTGATATGAAATTATACATAGTTATCTATAATTTCAATGATTTTTTGATAGCGTATTGATTTTTATATTGAAATGACATATTTCACCAAATTCAGATACACTGAAATTTGGATAATCGCGATTTGGATAATTAAGTTTGTAGTGTAGATGATATTTTTAAAGGTGGGTTTTTAAAACCATTAGAAACTTTCATAATTCGACATCCGACATAATTGTCGGATGACACCTGCATGGTCCAAAATGTTCTAAATTCGCTTGAGCTTATGCTATGTAGTGTTTTCTGTTTTGCAATACTTTTTTTTTCGAAACTCAATGTCGTAGCAGTTTCTAAATCGAAGGGCCGAATGACACCATCGACTTTACTACGATTTTACTGCGATTTTGCTGCCATTTTCATCTGCAATTCACCAATAGTGACGTTTGTCTCAGTTGCAACCGAAAAAAACGCCACGCCATTGATGGCGTTGCATCAAAATTGCAATGAAATCACAGTAAAAGTCGATCGTGCCAGTTGGCTTTTATACTCTTTTAGCACAACATTTTTGGTAACTTCAGCAACTTTAACGCATGCCTGTTTTCTCTAACAAAAGCTATCTCGGTGGATCTTTTCATCGTTGCTTGGCCTTCCTCTAGTTTGACCATCTTCTACATATATACAGTATATATAGCTTTCGCCTTTTGTTGCCTGATACCTCTTTCTTTCGCAGACTAACATCGTAACTAACTAACACCACCACTCGACAACCATGATTTCGGCTATGCCAGCAGTTGCGCTCCGGCGGGAGCGGGGCAAAGGTCAGCAGGCCAACGGAAAGTCATCGTCGCAGCAACAACTCAATCAGCAACCCGCTCAACAGGGAATCGTGGAATACTATCACAAAAAAATATCGCGAATGAGCAGCTTCCCGCCCACGAGGCGGAACTATTCGAGTTCGACGTCGTTGCCGTCGCCGGACTTGGAACGCCAACCGCTGCCGGGCGAACGGGGTCTGGGAGCGCGAGCCGACCGCTGCCAATGCTTCGGCCACGTGACGATCTTCCACCTGGGATGTCTCTTCTTGGCAGCCGGCCTCATCATGCTCTTCGTCAGCGTGGGTTCAATCAAGGGCGACGTCATGCCGATACGGGCCACGGGCTCGTCGTTCGTTGTCCTCGGCGCCCTCATCTGCCTCGTGAGGACCATCTTCTTCCAGCGGCAAGAAAACCTCAACATCATGATGCGCGCCAATGATTCGTTCGCATCTTCGCGGCCCTCGCGCTCCCCCACAAGCCCTCTGAGTCCGGCACCTCCCCACGCGCTGCCTACCCACGACGAGGAACAGGAAGACGACGATGATGACGTGATCCTCTGCCCCGCCGCCGTCGACGACAAAACCCCCAATGGAGACGTGGTGACCCCCGATGGCCCTGTGCCTAACGACGATCAGACCCCCGATCAGCAAGAGACGGATGCGTTGCTCACCACCTCCACGTCGATCACCGTCTAAATACATAAACCAAACAAAAGCCAAAACAAAAACATCTCCTTTCAAATTTCTTCTCTTCCTTCTATATGCTCTTCATCATCTATCTTCCAAATGACAAAATAAAAGTGTTGTCTTCCCAAAGGGGGGAAAACACCAACAAAAAAACGACGAACCTGCTACGACTAAAAGCCAGTTGGGCCCTGATGAAAAAATAATTGTGGTGTGATAATAAATACCCTTATATCCATCCTATGGTACTAGACCAGAATGGTGAACCCTCCTCAAAATATCCTGATGACCCAGCAGAAATGAATGTCTTCTGCTAATACCACTTCCACTTTTGCCACGATAAAAACACCATCTTCTTCCTATCTTCCTCTCCTCGTTTCATCATTTTCTAGTTCTTATAAAAAAAACCTAATCAAAGAAACAAAAATCACCATAACAACGAACTTACTACGACCTTACTACGCCTATTGTAGGCCAACATTCGACATTAATATCTCACGTGTTAAGGTGCAAAATTTAAAACTTTGCGCGCATTTCTTTTATCTTAGGATATAGGATCAAATCGTGTGTGTTACAAAATCTTTTGTGTTCTCGTCAAATTTGATGGAAATAATTCCAACTTAAAATATATAATAATTGAAGTGAGGATGGTATAAAGAAAAAGAATTATTAAAAGAAACAAACAGAACAGACCTAATAACCTCTATTATGAATGTTATACCCTTATATTAACCGTCTGTTGCGCTTTATGTTAGGCCTAATAACAACTTCAGTGGAATGATAAAGAAAAATACATATATATGACTTTAAAGAAAAAAAATATATATATAAGAATGTTAAACTGAAGTGATACTGTTATTTGTTGCATTTGCAACGCTCGAAGAGGATTCGCGATGAATCAAATCTATTCACACCGGACATTTCTTTTTATGTCTTGTTATTCACAGTATTTGTTGATAGAAGATATAAAAGTTAAATATAAGCACCTATATATAATGTAATGTTATATAACGGTATGTTGGTTCGGAGGGTTGCGTTCTTCTTATGAATGACCAACCCCTTGGGAGATTCATCATGTCTCATCACAATCATGAACAAAATAGAGTGCGAAAGAGTCTATATTTTAAAATTGTTTGCATCGTGTTTAACCAAAAAAAAAAAAAATAATAATAATTGTGTGTGAAGTCTTAATATGTTACTCTTATACCTGCTCGCAGGAAATCATGATATATATATATATATATATATATATAAAGTTAATCAGAATATATATATATATATATTATTATAAATATATACCTGAAAGCTGCTTATTTCTTCGGAAAATGTGGCAAAAGTATTTGGTGGATGAAAATCGTAGCTTTTTTGAAAGCAACATTCCAAATATTCAGCCAGTTATTTTAACATGTGTAAAGAAGATGATGATGAAAAAGAAACAACGAATTTTCCAACATTTTTACTGCCTATCTTACAACTGTGTGTATGTGTGTTGTATACTCTTTCACAATATCTAATAACCTCTATAACTCGTCGGGTTTGCTTTCTGAACAATGATGCTCCCCCCCCTCCAGTATTAGGCTTCCAATCACACTCAGTGCGAAAAGCACGTTTTCACGCGATTCGACCCAAAACAGCAAATTCAGCACGTTTTCAAACAAATCACCCTAAAATTTACACTGCAGGAAAGTTGCATTTTGTTTTAAGCCAAAATGCAAAATCAATGTTCGATAAAATTTATAAATTATTTGATAAAAATGTTATTTAAAAAAAAGATGATTAAACCATAAAAATATAAGTTTCAACAAAACAATGTTATTGTTTCACTTAAAATACTTAAAATTCATCAGATACTTATAATTCATCAATACTCAAAATTGTTTCACTTAAAATTCATCAGATATGGTTCAAGAAATGACACATCTTCAATATTTTTTTTTCTTAAAATTATTTTTATTCTATTACATTTTTCTTTTGTATTTGAAATATTTAGTTTTTATAAATCAAACAAAAATTAACAGAAACAAAAATATTGTATCATACAAAATAAATAATGAAAATTCAACTTCGCTGAATTCGAATGTTCGATACAATCGTGTTCGATAAAATGATTTTTGATGCCATGATGTTCGATAAAATAATATTTGATATTGTACTCATTCATAAAGTTGATAAAATGATATTCGATTGATTTTAACATATTTTAAGACTGAATATTTTAATATGTATTTTAACATGTTTTAAGTGCATGATGGATAAAAGAAAAAAACAGACGTCGGTTTGATATTTTTATAACACATAAAAATATTTTGTAACCAAATGAAAAGAATTCAAAAAACTGATTCAATATGTTTTGTTAAAAGTGTGATCTAAAACAATCAAAATTTCCATTTTTTTAATTGAACAAACAAAAATAAAAAATTAACTTTTTTCAATTAAGCTCAATCTATAAGAATTGTAATACAGTATATGAAAAGATATCCAAATATTATAAAAATTCAATTGTTCAGAAAGTTCACCCCTCACATGTCTGTCACAATTCAATCTATAAAATTCCAGGTATAAATTTTGATCATTGTGTACATTTATACAACCTCATTTTTTATAGGTAGTTCTTATTTGTGAAAAAAACAACCACCATGTTTTATTATTAGAAGTTGCTTTTGCACTCCCTGCATGCAGCTATGCAATTTTGTTAAATAAAGCGAAGCATAGGGATTCACATCGCTAACAAACGATTTTACTTTGCAAACGATAAATTAAAGATCCTGATATTCCATCACATTCTCAACCTCGAACACGTGGATTCCAAAAAGTAAACAAGGTTAAAAGTTTCAGCTAGTGATTTATTTTAACATTGTGTCAAATATTAATTTTTTTCAAAAAAGATGAAAATATGAATGTATATAATTTTTGATTTTGTTATTCACGTGAGAAAGTGTGTTTTTTAAAAATTGGGCTTGTAGAAGAGATGGATCCAATTATGCAAAACTGGTAACATGAGCGTGGTTGGCAAGTTTTTCTCGTAATCGCATTAATAAAGGACGAAGAAGTTGCTATTTTAATTTTATCATCTTAAACGTTAAAAGTTAAAGTGTAGCAACAAAAATAACAGCTTTTTATATTTATTTATTTATTTAATAATTTTTTCGTTCTTATAGTTGTACGAGCTTTTGCATCTCAAATGATCGGTCAATTTCAGAAGTCTATTCATTCCAATTGAACCATATTCAACATTAATAGTATTGTAGAAATAACATAGTGTGTATACAGTACTATGACATATTCCAATAGGATGTGAATGCATGTTTCAGAAAAAAAAAACAACAACTGGAAAATTACTTGCAGTCATGATACATTTTACCCAATTTTGCAATTCTGTTACATGGGTATTGTTATTAAATTATTTTAACATAACATATTAAAAATATGTTTTTTTCTCCTTTCGTTTAAACAAAATGCAGTATTTGTGTTTTTAAACATACATGGTAAGTCATTATGGTGTTCTTTGTGTTTCTGTTGCAATGGCCTATGCATCTCAATGCCTTTACAGTTGCAAGCTTTTTGTATTTAGCTATTATGACAGTTGATTTTTTGGGAAATTAATTGTCTCGGTTTTTGTTAATTATTTAGTTATTCCTGATATTATAAGTGATGCTGGGTATGAATTAATAAAAAAATAAAAATAAAATTTGCGTGACTTTTTATATTCCTCAAGATTTATATACAATTTTGTGGATATCTTATTTCTGAAGTACAATTTGAATGCTTTATGGTTACTCTGTTACGTCAACTGAGTTGACATTTCTTGCTGAAAGTTTATTCATGAATTTCTTAAAACTACTTTTAAAAGAAAAAATAATTTTAAATTATTTACAAAATAGGTTGTGTGAAAAGAGCGTTTTTATTAACTCCTTATTCTTATAGCGTTGTCTAGGTTTTGAAGTGATTATGTACATGTTCTGTTGTCTTTTGTTTGTGAAAAACATTTCTATAACTAATAAAAGATGATGATGATGATGATAAACGTTTGCGTGACCTGGAGTAAAAAAACAAGTCTCGGAATACTGATGTATTTTTTAAAGTATATATTATTAATGCTCTCCATATCATGTCTATTATGTTGCTTAATATTTTAACAAGGTGCTCGGTGACACAGCAGTTATTCTGAGAAATGAGTTTTTCGTCAAAAAATAAAGTGGTATTTTTAAAAATCTTTTATCGTCAATACCAATAATATGATATTATTGTGACAGTATAAAATGAAAACAAAATGAAGTACTTTAAAATTTTGCAAATTCAAAAAATGTATCTATTGTTTTTTCATTTAATTTAAAATAAGATGATATAGTAAACCATAATAACGCAAATGTTTTGGCATTTCTAAGTTTTTCAAAAACCAACAAGTAGATCGTGCAAGCACCATCACCTTTTAGTATATGTCATACAGTGGAATCCGGTAACTATAATCAATGATAATGCTATCAATCGGCTAATGTTATCATAATCATAAGGCATTATCCTCTCATGCAGCATTTTCAGGATATATTTTGTTTGTATTTTTTCTTTCGAATTTTATTGTAATTATCGATTTGACCCAAGTGGTCGTCATATTGTTCAAATAAATAAATCAATAAATAAATAAATAAATAATGTGTTTTATCCATTGTTTAATGTCATCAACCGGTTATTGTTATCAAAAAGGTTGTTGTTATCACAAGTTCCAAGTTGATCATAATAACCGGATTCCACTGTATTTGTCATAGGAGTATTTTCCGTACATCGTTTTTTGCAAGTATATCAGTTTTAAACATTTGAATTGATTATCAGTAAAGAATTCTTACGGAAACTTTTTCATGTTACTCACACCAAGTAAACTTTTCTTCAAGCTTCATCAGGTAAGAAAGAACCGGTAGGAAAAAGTTCCAGCGAGACGGGTGAACTGTTTACACAGCCACCTTTAACCACACTCAAGTAACATTTCTTTAATAATAATTTTTGACATAACCAGAGTCATAGCCCCAGAGTTAACTGAGTGATATCGATAAGGTTTCTAGTAAATTTCCACTCAATGTGAAAATAGGAAAACCCGAGTGATCGTATCCCACGATCACTCGGGGGATACGATCCCCCGTAGTTATCGTATCGCTACGATCACTACGATAGTTTTGTGAGATTGCACAAAACTCATCTTTCAGGACACGTCGGTAGGAGTCAGCAAATGTCGGAAATGCTGAAGCAAATGCGAAACCGTACATGGGGAGGCTGAAATGAACCGAATGGAATACTGCCGATAATTGTTTTTTTGCTGCTAAAAGGGGTCGCTGGAAAAGCGCCGACTGGATTACTGTCGAATCGAAATTACAGCGACTTATAAAACTGTATATAAAGTTTTTTTTTAGTTTACACATTGGAAAATGAATGGTATTTACTCTTCATAATATTATCATGATTTACATGTGAAATATTATGCCATTAATAAGTCATATTATTTTTTAATTAGACTTTAAGTGTGTCTCTGAAGAATTCGTAAGTTTAAACGATTTTGGTTCTTCAATTTCAAATAAAGAGACTAATGAGAGTAGTAGACAATTGTCACCCCTATGCATGCTTACTTTTTATAAAAAAAATTGGTAATTTTCATGAAATTACCTATTTTTAGCAGCAAAAAAAAAAATTTTTGGCAGTATTCCATTCGGCACAATTCAGCCCCCAAAGTATTGCAAAGTTGTTCTTAAGGTCAAGGTTCCCATTGCAGCATTGTATACGGCCTGCAGTTTGACCTATTATCGGCCCTGCTGCCCAAATATCGGCCTGTAGACCTAGCTGTTGTAAAGTTTTATTATTGATTGCAGTCTGATCAACGTTTTGCCATTGCTTAGTCTTCAGCCACAAATAAAATTTAAATTATGCTTGTTTACATAACATAAATAAATAGGCTACCGTTTTAATAGCATGGCCTAAGCCTATTCCAAAATAAGCTGGCTATTTCTAGCAGAGGGCCAAGCATGGGCATACGTTTTTATGCAAACAAAACTTAAATTGCACAGTCACAATGGGATCTGAGTTTGGTAGGGCTACTTCCATAATTTCATTCGTCTTTCAAAATATGTTAGGCCTGAAGCAGTTAGGCTATAGTTCAAAATTTGTTTTAAATATGTTCAGCAAGGGGTAAAATAAAAAAGAAGAAAGCTAGTGAGCCAAGGAAAAAAATGCCAACAAAACGAAGACAATGGCAGCAAGATGCTATGATTTTAGCTATGACAGCAGTTCAGGAAGGCACAATGGAAACGAAAAAAGCATCTCAATTATTTAAAGTTCCTTGAAGTACTCTTCAAGACCGGTTGCATGGTAGACACCGTATGGACTCAAAACACAAAACTTGAAAGAAAGCCAGCTATGAGAAGAGATGACGAAATACAACTGGTAGACTATGCTTGTAATAGAGCAAGCCTGGGAATTGGATTTGGGAAACAACAGTTTATAAGGTGGGCCTAAGCCAGTGCCGGATTAAGCCAGCGCGGGGCCTGTAGCAAATGTTACCAAGAGGCCCTGCAGTACCGGCCTTAGCAAATGCGGGGCCCAACTGGAGATAAGGGGGGGCACAGCCCTCGCTAAAAGGGGGGTCCGGGAGTCCTCAACCAGCCACCGAGAAGATTTTTGGATTTTTGAGGCTATTCTGGTGGGTTTTTTAATGGAATGAAAAGGGTTTATAACACAATTTAAAGACAAGAAAATACAAAAATAATATTGTGAAATATTTTTACTATTCTGCAAATTTCACGTTACCAGTATATATTTTCTATATTTTCAAAGAAAAATTAATTTTAAACAAATTTACCTTTTTTAAATACGACCAATTTTTTTATTAATAAGACGTTTTTAATTGTCATTCTACCAATTGCTTGAGAAAGTGTACACACTTTAAAAATAGTCTGGCCAAACATTTACTACATGGTAATTAGATATATTTTTACACGTTTACAAAAAAAAAGCAGAAGAGCTTGCTTTCATTGAAAATATTTAAAGAAAAGATTTACATCCCACTTTGAAGTCAGAAAACAGTCAACTTATAGCAATAATTATTAGTCAAATTATAGCAAATTATAGCAATAAGCCAGCACGGGGCCTGTAGCAAATGTTACCAAGAGGCCCTAGGTTTTGTATGATAATAAAAAAAAACACAACTTTTACAAACAAACTTTTCTCGATTTAATGTGAGCAAATTTCAAGATGACATTAGACAAATCAATTTCTCTAAGTAATTCACATTCGATGTTCATTAAGGCGAGGTTATTTAGACGATCTTGTCCCATCGTGTTCCTCAACTCATTTTTTATGCGCTTTAATGTCGAAAAAGAACGTTCTCCGCTGCAGTTAGTGATCATTAAAGACAAGTAAATTTGCAAGACTATTTTTACATTTGGGAAACACGACTCTAATGAATTTTTCATTATAAGTTTATAAAATTGCAGTTCAAGAGCCTCATGCTTTTCATTGTTAATAGCAGCAGCCACATTAGTTTTAAGAAGTTCAGCGAACTGCACAAGTTCTTCGCCTAGGCTTTCATCCAAATCCTCTTGGTAAGCACTGACAATATTTGGAGTTCTTTTCAAGATTTCTTCTGCTGTAAGAGATTTTAACTGCCTAAGTATTCCAAATACACCAGTCACTCTATGGTACGCTTCCATGCGTTTAGCTAAGGCAGACAGCACATTATCAATGATGACAATAAACACCTGAATTTCAAATTTTTCTTTGGGTGTTTGATTTTCTACAACTTCATCAAGCGTAGTAGAGTCGCTGAAATCGTCGTCCTTAGTATTTTGCTTGCGTTGTCTTGAAGTTTGTTGCTGATATTTTTCACAGTCAGTCAGGATTTTGGCTTTGGCCTCAGTATTTGAAAATGTAGGCCGCATTGCTTGAACGTACTCATGTAACGATTCATAAAGGGCATACCCCGTGTTAAGGTCTTGATCAGGTGACTGTAATGAAGCGCTAGACCTTTGCAAGTGTTCTAGAATTCTGTTCCATAAAATGGTCATTATTCCCGTTTCCAAGTTACTCATCTTCGAAGCTAGTCCGTACGCCTGATTACGACATTCAACCTTTTGTTCCATGTTATTTGAGATGTCATCCAAAACTTGTTTGATAGTGGTAAAACCACATAAAAGTGCCTTTGTCGCATCAGCTCAGGCAGACCACCTCGTGTCTGATAGTCTCTTCAAAGTCGGGAGTTTTTTGCCTGTATTTTCCAGTGCTTTTATAAGAAGGCCCCATCGATAGGTAGAAGCGGAAAAAAATGTATAGAGGTTTTCAACAAAATAGAAAAAAATGGATGCTTGTATACAACATTCTGCAGCACACTTAGCAACCAAATTCAGTGAATGTGCAAAGCAGGGAATGTATTCTGCGTACTTATTTATCTCCTTAACGCGTGCTTGTAAGCCACGGTATCTCCCACTCATGTTGCTGGCATTGTCATAGCTTTGACCACGACAGTCTTTGATATCAATGCCATTTTTTTTAAAAAAATTAAGTAAACTTTGGGCGAGTTGTTCAGCAGTATGACCTTCTATATCCAAGAACTTCACAAACCTTTCCACTGGTCCAGATGGTAAGACATAGCGCACTATTAGAGTGAGTTGGTCCACATGCGAAATGTTGGGAGTAGAGTCCAGTGATACTGAATAGTATTTGCATTTCTTAATTTTGCAAATAATATGATTCAGTAAGCTTGATGCAATTAGATTGATAAATTCTTTGCATGTTGTTTTTGATAAGTATGATGTTTGTTCCTTTCCTTTATTTGCATAAGTATTTATATGCCGAGACAGAAAATTGTCAAATTTGGCTATTAATTCCAACAAACCTAAATAATTTCCATTATAAGGTGAACCAATAGTTTCATCACTATCACGAAATGCAAGACAGCAAGACAAGACAATTTTTAGCATTTTTCTGCTGAAAATTGAATAACTGAAGTAATTCGCTCTAAAAGTGTCCGCCAATATTTTTGTTCGGTCTCAATTTGGCTTACAAGTTCAGAATCAACACGCGCATCCTTGTTTTTGCAAACTAACAGCAAATTTATCGCTTGTTTATGGGAGGTGCTTTCTTCATGTTTTTTCAACAATTTTTTTGCGTTTTTCCAGTCGTCAAATCCTTCTTTCGTAAACCGTGACGAACATCCTGAATCGGTAACTTTGCAAACAAAACAGAAAAGTTGTCCTTTAGTTTCTGAATAACACAACCAATCTCTCACGTGAGTTTTGTTTGTTGGTTTATGTGTATATGTGAAAAACGACTTTCGACAAAATCGTGGATTACTTTCTTCATCGTATGTTTTTTTTGACAGCAAGAAATCACTGTTCATATGTTGCACTTTGCTACTTCCTTTCGCAATCCAATAATCTCGATTGAAGTTGCTCGGCCATTCACCAATATCGTTGCAGTACATATTACTGTTAAGTACGGCGAACCCCTCAGTATACAAAAAACTACGAGTAGTAAATCGGGTAGTAAACAAGCGCGCCAAAGCAACAGAGCAAGTTGTTTTCATTCATAAAGAGCGGTAGCTTTGCCCTCATGGTAGTAATAGTAAAAACATCATACAAGTCAGCTGATCATTATAAAAAAGAAATACATATTAGATCTCGTTTTATTAATCATCAATTATAAAAAAGCTTTTGTTTTATGATTTGCATAAAAATATTCTTTGATTAAAATAAAACCAACAAGGTCAAAATAACGGAGAATGAACATACTTCCACGCGTCTTGCAGCCCACGCAATTGGCGTGTGCCACAGATAGAATGAATGAAGCGCTCAGGAATGTAAACACACTTCACAACCTTTCCATAGCAAAGAGCAAATTCTCGTTTACAACGACCCGCCCCACTTGTTGCGCGAAAGTGAGAAATCAAAGGCGTTTTTAATTTATAAAAACAATTATTAAGGTACCTTCATATTATAATTGAATATTGTAAAATTGTATTGAGTACATGTTTAGAATAAGTATGGTTAAAAAAAAATAGTTTTAAGCTTGAATAGCATACTTGTGGACGCACATAGTATGTTTTTTGTCACGTTCCATATTGAAGATTAATTTTATATTACAAACACAAAAATTGATCGTGTGTTTTGCTATTAGAAATATAATTTTTGTAAAACATCCACTTACCTCATTTAATGCTGACGAGACAGGCCAATCTCCCCGTATTTCTTGACGTAGGAGCGTGTTATAATCCAGTTGATGTAAATCCATATTGATTAAGAAATACTAACACTTATTTGTAAATACTGGCAGTGGGAAGAAATTAGACAAAACAACCAAAAACAGAGTAACATAGCTTTATTGTACGATTCTCGTTAACACAAGTACGAATAACACAGGTACGATTCTCGGGACACAGAAGTTAAGTCCACGACCATCTGAAAAGAAATGAAACAAGATATGAGTCATAATTATTGCACCAAAAATCACGTGAACAACAAAGCGTGGGAGGACAATCAGATCATCCTAATTTGACAGAATCAATAAAATTAGAAATTGAGGCAATCAGAATTACTAAAGCCCTTTAAAAATAACTCCCAATCAAATCAGTTTCAAAATCATAAAAATACTGGGTCAAAATTATGCAAAATCAGCGAACGCCTCTCGCTCATGAAGATGCTGTCCAAATTCCCGGTATTCCACTAGAAGATGCTGTTGTAATGTATACACTCAATTATCTTGTCATTATGTTGATCCAAATCAAATAGTGTTAGACTAGAATTAATTAGGGAAGAATTTTTGGACTTAGCAAACTTAAGGAAATTCACAACTTCCTTAAGATGTTAGATTTGGATAGAGAGTAAAAGGATAGTTTTTCCCAGCTGCCAGTATAGAAAGATACTCATGTTAGTAACTAATTATTTTAAGATTATTGTATTATGTTTACTAACAGGTAAAATTAGAACCAATTGTTATTACATTACTTAAGATTGTTTTTGGAAAGAAGTGAGTGAAATTTACTTGAGACCTTTTTAAGAACTAATTCGGACAAATTAATATTAAGAATTTATTGAATATACAGATGTTTAACTTTTAATACCTTTTTCTAAATTTTATACACAATACACCTTTGTAAACATTTAGTATTAATTTATAAAATAATTATCATTATTGTTACTGTAAAATATACTTCACCGCCCAAAAGTATCTTTTATTTCTAAGGTACAAAATAGACATTTTGTGAAGCCCATTTTGAACCATAATTGTTAGAAAACAGGAGGATAGGTAATTTTTTGACAAAATCCACTATACACAATTAGAATATCAATTTATCGAACACAACGCAACAATTTTTCGAATTAAGTTAAGACCTCCTCTTGTAGAATATGAGATCCACTCCTTCCTCACTACGAAATGATAAAGCCCAGCCAAGCTTCGTACAATGAGTCTCCAAATTATAAGGAACAACTGGTAGAAAGATTAAAATTAGCATATCAATTAGCCAAAGAACACTTACAAGTGGCCGCTGAAAAAATGAAAACTACCGAGCTAAACACGTAAACATAAAAGATTTCCGTATTGGGGATCGCGTTTTGTTGTACTACCCAGTAGTAAAAGTTGGACGAAGTAAGAAATTGAGTAAATTATACAAAGGTCCATATAGAATAATAGAAAAACCTAGCGACGTAAATGTGGTCATCAAACACATTTATAATCAAAAAGACATCCAGCGCATACACATCGAACGACTGAAATTAGTATTACAATTAGAAGATGAGCAACTTGCGGTGGAGAACGTTCCTCCGCCTTCCCCTACAGGAGAAATCGACTCTCCCACTGCCGACCTCGAAAACGCCGCTGCTTTGCTCTCTGTTGATGAA
Organism: Cryptops parisi; assembly: GCA_034695005.1. Taxonomy (NCBI): domain Eukaryota; kingdom Metazoa; phylum Arthropoda; class Chilopoda; order Scolopendromorpha; family Cryptopidae; genus Cryptops; species Cryptops parisi. The sequence continues at coordinate 59,696 of JAQIWH010000221.1, forward strand.
GAGACCTCTCCGTTTGACCAAGGCGAAGACGATCCAGTAGGTGCTGCTGAGGCCCACCCTGGTGTCCACTCGTCGAACCTAAAACCAAAACAAAAAACTGCCGCCACTCGCTTAGGTGATAGGACCACTCCTGCACCTGACCGACCTCGTCATTCCTATTCGTTAAGGTCTCGTGGCCCTCCTCCAGCTGCTGAGATGCAGCTTAGGCAAACAAGGCCTATTGCAAAACCTCCTCCTCCTGATTTTGAAGTAGAAGAGACAGGCGAGGGTGCCCCACCTAGTGCTTCTCTTCCTTCTACTAGTAGTAAAATTGTTGTTGACAAAGAAGGCACTGCGCAGAGTGACGAGTCTTCTGACGATTCAGTTGACAATGAAAATTTGGCATCGAGATTGTTGCGTAATCTCGACCGAGTATTGAGTAATATTAACTTGAGTTACAAATAACTATTTGACACTTCGAGTTTTTTTGTTGCGTTTTTATAAAACTTTTGCTTGTACACAGTGTGTTATTCTTTTCAACTTCGTGTGGGTGTAAGCCACATTCTTTCTGTTACAAGTCGGTGACGCCTTTAATCGCGTAGGATTAAAACTTTTAATCGAGTAGGATTAAAATTCATTTACCTTATTAGGATTGATACGTATCGATGGTCATTTGTGGGTTAATTTAACGACTGACAAGTCAATTTAATCTTGGATGATTGTAAAAACGATAAAACTTTTGCAAGAAAACTAGCGTTCGAGCGGGATGCCTATAATTTGGCGGTAGTTTGTTAGTTATTGTCATGGCTCTCAAAACCAATATAATTTTACTTTTCCAAAAAATCTGTGTAGACTTGATGGTTGCCCAGATTGTATAATTAACTGGAAGAGTCGTGCCTTGTTGGAAAATGGGACATTGGCAGAAATAAGTGAAACTAAATTCCTCCAAACAGCGAATGGGTTGGGAGCGGATACTTTTTATACATGTTCGTAAAGGAACCGATCTTGTGACTGCTAGGAGACTAAATGCGATGGAAACGAGGAGTATTGTAAACAGCAACTGTGCATAAAAAGTGCCACATGCAGATGTAAGACTGTCCCCGCCGACACGACTATGTATTTAACCACCCCCCTGGGAGAATTAAAAAACCCGATTATAGTGTCATTTCAAGTTTGTACACTAAGGGAAACAAAATTTTGAGACGATAGAAAAAAACGCGTCGCTAAGAAAGGAAAATATAAAAAGTTAGGTCCAGGAGATCCGTCTCTAAATATTACTAAGAACGTAGCCTTGAGTATTTTGGATATGCTGGCAGATCAGAGTGTTTTACAACAAGCCGACTTAGAAGTTGAGCGAGAATTTGATAAACTGGGACATAGCTCACGTAAAATACACAGTGTGGATGAACATGCATTCCAAGCAGGGAATGTTTCCTTTATGTTTAATGATCCTGTAATCACGGCTAACGAACAAGGTATATTGATCATTAGAAAAAACAAATTAAAACTGACAGAAAAATTAGAGAAAAAACCTTATCAGTTTGCTCTTCCCTCCGACTTATTAATCGATACTGGAAGTTTACACATCATTTTTGTTATTTCTCATAGGAAATTGGTGGAAGGAAAATTTATGATAAATGGTTGACCTTTATGTCAACGACTAACTTGTCTTTTGTGCTGGCAGATTTTGCAGCACTTATCATGTTTACCGAGCATGGTGTCGTATGTATTAATTGGGACAATTATATTGTTCACAGGTTGTTTATTAATCTATGTGCGTTCCATTTTGCGAGCTTTATGGAGTTTCATAATGTGGTTGTTTTTTTCAATTTACCACCTATTTCGCGTTTGTAAAGGCACACTGAGGTTCTCAATGATGGTCGGTATCTTGGCAGGTACACTACTAAAGGAATAGTGCGATATTGGGTTACCAGAGTGGAAGAAAAAGTGAGAGGGAAAGGGGAAGGTCAGGTAGACAAAGGCGTAGTGGAACAACAAAAACGGGAAGCCCGTCGTCCTTCCAAGACCCCACTGGCCCAGGGCAATGTTATTGTGGTTCTCACCGCAGTCATCACCATGTGCCTGAAGGGTATCGAGGGGAGATGTAATGACCAGCACTTGATTCATTCAGAGATTGAAAATTGCGAGGATGCTCCCATGGGAAGAACGTGCGAAATTTCTACAAGTGCTCAGGTGACATTGAGTAATTTGGGATACAGCGTTTGCCTTTGGTTTACGGACAAAGAAGAACTGAATATATTCGACATGCGCATTACACTGAAGGAGATGATGGTGTGTGACTGGTCGGTAACAAGAATGTACTATACGTTCCCGACCGAATTGAAATCATTGTCGCAGCTGTCGTGCAACAATCACAGATTTTTCGCTTGGGGAGGAGCATGTGTAAAAAAACAGTCCCTTTGATTCTATCACACCAGAATCAAAGAACTATGCAGGACAAAATGATTGTGTTGCTACGGCCTCGGACACCGTAGGATGTCCCATAATACATAAACAGTCATGCCTACATTTTAGATATTGGCTGACGCCCATCAGAAGTCAA